>BQNB010015903.1:0-41766 GCA_026074375.1 Tanacetum coccineum
AAATAACACTAGGGATGAGCATACCGGACCAAAGGTATTTCGGTCCGGTATTTTGGACCAATTCGGTCATCGGTCCGGTCGGTCCGGTCCGGTCCGACCAAAAACCCGATGATAATGCCGTGTAGGACCCGGGACCGGACCGTACCATTTCGGTCCGGTCCGCCGTTTTGGCCTCGGTCCGGTCCAGTCCTGGGACCGTGCTCACCCCTATGCCTGATTGTCTCATGTACAGGATTTGTATGAAAAGTATCTAAGTAGAAAATAAGTCACTGAACTTAAGGAAGTTCAGTGAGTCATCCTCGAGTGTTCTTTAGAGTCTACAAGATAAACTCGTCAAAACCTGAGGCGGATCTCAGCAAGTGATGTAAAGAACCAAGATCAGGATGATGGAAATGGAGTCAGTTAGTGACGGCAATAACTCAGACTCCCTGAAGACCATCTCTAAATGAAGACGTGAAGTACTAGCGGAAAGTTCTTATTTGGCAAAAAGCATAGAAGACAAAAAGTACAAAATGGTGACTTGTACTTTATTGAAGGTTGCAAAAAGGAAGCCATAAAGTATTAAAGTAGCTTTATAGCTAATAGTTAAAATAACTATTACTTTAATACTTTAATGAAGCTTCTAAAGGAAGCTTCACTTTCCCACTATACTATATATATGTGGCTAGTAGTTAGAGATAGTCTAAGAATTCTTTCACAAAAAACACACAAAGTAATATCTTAGTGGTAGGGTTCTCCTCCCATTGGTTCACAAGCTTAGCTAGCTTTGAACAATAGAAGTATAGTTTGTCATTCAACTTCCCGGTTGTTATTCCACAAACAACCGGGTGCCCCTTGTAAATCTTTCATTCATTGATAATAAGATTTATAAACGTTGAAAAGTACAAATGATGTTATTAGTGGTCAATTGGTTAATTGTGAAAACTTGTTCTTCATAGATCCTTATAGATCCGTGTTTTGCACAAGAATAATGGACCAACAGTTTGCCCGACTGTGCACCAATCCACCCCGAGTCGATTGAGACAATACTCAAAGATGTACACAGGAACATTATTCCAGGCATAACACATTGGCAAAGTCCAAACTTTTTTGCACACTTTGCATCGAGCGGAAGCACTGCTAGCTTTGTTGGTGAAATGATTATGAACGGATTTAGTGTCGTAGGATTTAATTGGGAATCTTCTCCAGCTGCGACCGAGCTAGAGATTGTTGTCATGGAATGGCTGTCGAAACTACTCCAGTACTCCAGCCTCCTCCAAGTCTTTTTCATTTTCCATACGCGACAGTGGGGTGTCTTCGGGTGTTATCAATAGCACGACGTTGTGAGGGCTTTTGTTTGCATCTTTCTTGCAGCGGGGGAAAAAAAAAAGAAGATTACTTGATCCGATTGGGAAGAGATAAGGCCGTCTGAGAAGCTGGTTGTGTTCTACTGGTCTGATCAACCTCATTTTATTTCCAGAAGTTCGGTTTGAAAATCGTTGAGTATCAATTCCTAAGAATAGTCGACATGTTTAAACATCAAAAATTCGACAAACTCCGAACAATCCACTAGTCACTCGACGAGATGAGATGATTTATAAAGAGATGGTGAGGTTTGGTTAGTTCCATGTATTTATGCGCCGCTAACCTCCCCGTCCCCGCCCGGGCTCGACAACTATCTAAACAGCAGTGGACCCACTAGGACCGTTGAGTGAGGTGGCAAGCGCTTATAATATGTGGGTCCACGTGGATGCTGCATATGCTGGAAGTGCTTGTATCTGCCCAGAGTTCCGTCACTTCCTTAACGGTGTAGAGGGTTGCGAAGTCTCCTTTAGTTTTTAATGCACACGCAATGGTGCTAATCAATCTGGCATGTTGTTGCTTGTGGTGTTGAAGGACAAATTTGTTCTTACCAACTTGACCACAAAACTCAGAATATTTGAAATACAAAGCAACTGAATGTCAGGGCCAATGTTTTGTGGACTACAAAGACTGGCAGACTATCATTAACACGACGATTCAACCCTTGAAGTTTTGTGGAGGCCATGGTGCTTAGGAGCCTATGGGGAGACTTGGTATTGAGGGAAAGGTCATTATGGAAAGCATGTAAAAATGGCTAAAGATTTTGAAGAGCTCGCGACCTTGGACAAAAGATTTGAGCTTATAGTGCCTAGATACTTCTCTGTGGTTTGTTTCCGTGGTTATCTCTTTGGTGTATTGGAAGAATATATAACGAGCAAATTGTTGGAATCGGTTGATTGAATGCAACGGGGTTCTATGTGCTCTACATGCACAGTCAGTGGTTGTGGGAAGTTTACTTTAGTTCGATTTGCATGGTTGGGGCAACTCTCACTGTAAAGATAGGCATGTGGCGATGGCTTGGGAGTTGGTGAAGAATCAAGCAACATCCATGCACCAACGCCTAAGCTTTAAACATAAGGTCGTCTATCCCGATCTAAGAATGATAAACAGGTAAAACCAAAAATAAGTAGCCTGATATGTCACGTTCTTCACTCTGTGAACTGTGGAAGATGTCAGGTAATTCAAGAGGATACTTCACCAAGAGACGAGGGAACGCACCCTAGACTCAAGGCACGGTATTTTACCTTAACATCTACTTAATATAACTTGATACAAGGATGAACAAGTATCCTCTGCACAGCAAATAAGCAAGGATGCTATAAGCAAAAGTATTGAGTGAGTAAAAGTTTGCAGATTGTACGTGTTTTATAGAAATACATTAGTAAAGATATGTTGATCAGATAACTTGAGAACTGAAACAAGCACATTAGAACATTGAAGATTAAAACTGATGAATACTTGATCTAAAAGATGATATCTTGAATCAATGACTTAATTCTCAATATAAGCAAGGATTGGGATGCGATGGTTTAAAGTCCCCTAACGCTGTTTGTTAAACCTGTTGACCCGAAACTCCACACCCTCGTATATTGTTTCAAGCGTCTTTTAAGAAAAAGGGTATTTCTAAACTATCTCACAGTGAAGTTACATATCAAGATAAAAAGCAAAATCAGAAGCAAAGGCATGTAAATCTTACACTAAACCATTGTATCACATAAAAATATACAAAATGCACATTAATGTTTCATGTCAAAATATTTTAATATCGGTTTCTTACCATCTTTTTCTTCACAAATAATAAGTAAAAATAAAATAACAGGTGATTTACCATGATATAGAGACAATAATGAACAAACACACCCAACAAGCTAAACAAAAAATTATTTGAAATACTTGTCGACAATATGCCTGTCTCGCTTGATCAGCATGCGTCAAATATCTTTTTCTTTCAGCATTTGGATTGGGGTTGATTTAAACCAAGGTACCCAAATAGAAGTAGTCTTTTGATACATTTTGTAAGCTTCAACCCTATACTCTTGTTTGAGCATCCTTTTCTCCACAAGTGTGGTCACATAAGCCAAACACAAGGTGTTTATGAGTGCACCAACAAAGACCCAAGTGCCCCCTAGGCTCCAACCAAAGATGGCAAGTCCCCACCACCATAATTGCTCACCAAAGTAGTTTGGGTGCCTAGAATAGTACCACAAGCCTTCATCAAGGTTAGGCACCATGGCCTCTCCTTCCTCTTTCAGTTTCTCGTTCTTGCTCACAAATGTGTGAAGTTGGGTGTCAGCTATGTAGGCGTAGACGATGCCGGAAATGCATATGACTAATGCAATTACATCCCATATGTTCAATGTCTTGTTGACTGAATGAACGATATATAGAGGTAGACATACCCCGAAGAGAAATACCTGTTTTGACAAATCGGAAATAACTTAGTAAACACAAACTTCTTTAAAAACATACAAAAATAATTCATCTGTAATATGATTATTTTGGTAAATTTTATTAAGTGTTACTCATTTTGACTTGTTACCATACTAAAACTAGAAATGAAATTGAGATTTACCTGCTGAATGAGGTAAACACCGAAGAATGAAACCCACCACCAGTTTGGGCCATGTTGTTTAGCCATATCGGTGAACCTCCAATCCTCTCTTGCACCACATTGCCATTTCTCACGTCGCAGGTAGTTGTGTGTCAATCTGATAGCCCAAACCCATGTCAAAACCACCACCACCATTGACCGCCATGAGTTATATTCGGCGGCAGGGTGACTCCCAAAGTAATGCACCAACATCACGGGAATCACAGTCCAATACAAATCTATCATCTGCATAAAAAATCACCAAACAGCAAAATAAAAAACCAGTAGATGTATATAATTTTACATTATGTGTTTGGATATAAGAAACTTTGTTTTAATCCATCCTATCATACTTTCATTAAAATAGAGTCAATAGTATGTGATTATGTCACAGTGTGAAATATGATTATTTTACGTACAACTTCAACAACATATATAAGCATGTTATATACAATGAATTTTTTTTGTAAACAATGACAAACTGTGAAAGTGTGCTACATTTGGTGCAAAAAATTCGCATACTAGAAAACATAATGTAAGTATTTGTAAGTAATATCTCGCTCGAGCATGACCATATATGGTATCGCTAAAGGTCTGGTCACTTGGTCCGATATATTATATATTAAAGAACGATAACAAATGAAGAAGATTAGAAAGTGTACCCAATTGCTACATTGAAGGAGACTAATGAGCCAAAAACCGACATCGATGTTGAGGAAGAAGAGGATGTTAGCTAAGATGAGAGGGTGTTTATAGCACCAATTCCACAAAAAGGAAAGAAGATGACTATTGTCTTGGTGGTGATTAAGGAAGTAGATGTAGAAGAAGATTGAAGGAAGAGGAGCAATGAATGCTATCAAAACATTCTTGAAAGACATGTTTGATTCACCAAAGATCAAAAGCATATGATGAAGCTAATGAAGACTCTCTATTGTTGGTGTTACATATATATACTACAACTGTAGCTTGTCTTTGAGCATTGTGTTTATCATAATTGCCCACGGTTTGACAATCTTTTTATTTCCTAGTCTACTCATAATTAGAAATAAAAAGAATTTCTAATGAAATAAAATAAAAGAAAAGGAAACCAGTCTTCCAACGACTTATCAGGGACGGAACCAGGAATAAAAATAACCCGATGCACAAAAAATTTAAACAATAATAGTATACACAAGTTTTTGAGTTAAGTACATAAATCGTCCTTGTGGTTGTCCCGAAATTGCAACTTTCGTCCTAAAAGTCCCGAAATTACACCAGTCGTCCCTGTAGTTGTCCATTTTGAGTTGACCGGTCCTTTGACCATAACTCCATCCGTTTTTTCGTTATCTTTTTCTCTCGTCAGGGGTATTTTCGGCAGATCACACGCTTCTCCATTAAATATCCACCTAACTTATATTTAACTCGACTCTTTCACTTTTTTGTTTCATTCTTCGTCCCTCCATCTTCTCTCACACATGCAATCCCTGAGGTTGTTCTTGATTGTCTGATCATGGTGAAGTTAAGTGTTGATTTGAATGAGCCTAAAGATAGCTCAAAGACTGATAAAGCTGCACAAAATGGTAAGAACATTGTAATTCCGGCGTTGTGTTACTTATAATTGTGATTATGGTACAATTGTTGTTAATATTAAGTGGTTATATATGCAGGTCGTACCCCTAAGTCACTGACATTGGAAATCCACCATGGCGGGTGGTTTACACCAACACCTAGTAGGTCTTACATTGGTGGACAGGTATCATCAGTTAATGTTGTTGACATTGATGAGTTTTGTTTACATGACCTTAAAGATATGGTAGTTAAACTTGGTTATGGTGTAGAATACTTAATGTACAGCCATTTTTTGATACCAAGTTAGGCTTAGATTATGGTCTACACAGTTTGAATGTTGATGCTGATGTGTTAGAGATGTCAAAGTATGTTAAGGACTATAAGATCATTTTGGTGTATGTTGAACATGGAAGTAGTATCTTTGTTACACCTAAGAAGGGAGTTTCAATAGCAGTTAATAATCACTTAAGAAAATGTCATATAGAAATTGATAGCAGTCCTGATGTGAATAAGACTTTAACACCTATCTGTCATAGGAATTTGACAAAAGAGTGAGAACATGTTAGCTCTAAGTCATTAAGCATTGGTGAAGTAATGAAAAATTTGTCAAAAAAACAGCCTTCTAGTTCTGTGGAAGCACCAATTGTAGTAGAGTGTGCTGAAGATCCTTTTGAAGAACTTGATGACCTACTAGGTGAGTATGCACACATTGGGAAGCAGATAACTATAAATGAGATCACTGGGAATGAGATCACTAGGAATGAGAGCATTGGGAATGATATCACTGGAAAGCATATGGTAGTTCATGTAGGTAAAAGTTCTACAGTCGATAATGTGCTTGAATTGGGGATGTTATTTGAGACAGAAGGGGTTGGTCCTGTTGGAAAGTTCAAAGAAGTCGAGGTTGATGCAGATAATGAATCAGAAGAAGAGAGTGACACAGAAGGAGATTATACAATAGATAGTGATACAGAGGATTTGGATTATGATCCAAAGCATGATGATGTGTTTGATGATGATGAGCATATAGTTGAAGAAGTTCATGTGAATAGGAATAATTTCAGATTCACTGCAGACCTTAAACATGATACAAGTATAGGTGGTGTTGATGTTCAAGATGATGATCTAGATGTCATTGATTATAACTCATTTGGCAGTGACTTAGATGATGGAACTGATTCTGAAAGGAGAATGCAACTTAGGAAATTAAGAAGAATAGGCAAGCAAAAAAACAAGGGTCCCAATAAGTATTACTTCTACTTAGGGCAGCAATTTGCTAGTAAGAAAATTGTGAAAGGAAGAGTTAAAAAACATTCAGTTGAGACTAGAATACAGCTAATACTAGTAAAAAATGATAATGAAAGGGTGAGAGTTAGATGTCAAGGCACAATTCCAGCATTAGTCCCTTATGTTGCTATTGATAATAATACGGACAAAAAATGTATTTTCTCAAACAAATGGTGGTCCAGTCATTAAAGAGAACAACAATAGTGGCAAGCATAATATTTTGGGTAAAGACAAAACAGTGGAGGCGAAGGGTAAAAAGGTCAATACACCAAAGAAAGAAGACAAAAACTCATGCCCTTGGACAATGCTTGTTACATACACTAAAGAATGCAGATGAGAAGTAAGAACATTAATTGAATATCACACCTGCATACAATCAAGAGCAATTAAAGCTTGTACATCTAGGTTTCTTGCAGATCGTGTTATCAAATCACTTGCTACTAATCCTGATATTCATGTGATGGCAGTTCAAGATCAAATGCAGAAACAATTTGAGGTGGGGGTCTTAAAGATGAAAACTTTTAGGGCAAAGAGAATTGCATCTGATATTATGATAGGTAGTTATAGAGAGCAGTATTCACTGCTTAGAGAATATGCCCAAGAATTGATCAATCAAAATCCAGGCACAACTGTCCGGATTGATGTACAACAAGAACCAAATCCAGAGTCTCTTACAAGAATTTTTAGAAGGGTGTATGTGTGTTTGGGAGCTCTCAAACAAGGTTTTAGAGCTTGTGGGAGAGAAATCTTGGGATTAGATGGATGCTTCATGTCAGGTCCTTGGCCAGGTCAAATACTAACAGCAGTTGGGGTTGATGCAAACAATGGGATTTATCCAGTAGCATATGCTATAGTTGAAGCAGAAAGTAAGGCATCTTGGTGTTGGTTTTTGAACTTACTTGGAGAGGATCTTGGTATAGAAGCCAACTTCAACTACACTTTCATTTCTGATAGGCAAAAGGTACACATTTTATTGTATAATTTGTCATGTGTTTTATGTAAACTTAGAAAAGGTACAGTTTTAATCCCATCCTTAACCTTAACTGTCCACAGGGACTTATACAAGCCATTGCAAGTGTGTTTCCAAGTGCTGAACACAGGTACTGTGTTAGGCATATTCATGAGAATATGAAGTCACAGTTTAAAGGAGGTGTGTACAAGGAGATGCTCTGGAATGCAGCCAAAGCCACTTCTGAAGGTGAATTCAAGAAAAAGATGGGTGAGCTCAAGTCATTCAACTCTGATGCTTATGATTGGTTGATGAAGATTCCATTAGAACAATGGAGCAGAGCCCATTTTTCAGGTAATTAAGTAACTCACAGTGGACAAAACCATATTAATAATCGGTCATATGCTGAAATAGTATGTCACTTGTTTAACAGGCAGAGCCAAATGAGATCTACTAATAAACAACATTTGTGAGGTGTTCAATAGGCAGTTAGTTTATGGCAGAGATCAACCAATCATTACTTGTTTGGAATATATCAAAGAGTACTTGATGAAGAGGATTGTGGTAGTTTAGAAAGTGATAGCTAAGACTGCTGGACCACTTACTCCTTCTGTGACAAAAATGTTTGATGCTATCAAAAAAAGGCTATTGAGTATAATGTTCAATGGAATGGAGGTTTTTTATATCAAGTAACTAGGCCTTACAAGGATTAGTATGTTGTTAACATGGATAGAAGGGTGTGTTCTTGTAGGAAGTGGGAGCTGACTGGAATACTATGTAAACATGTTGTGGTTGCAATATACAACATGTCTAAGAATTCAATGGGAGTTGGTATACCTGAACAATGGGTTCATGCTGCTTACAGACTTGAAACATGGGCACATGTATACACATTCAAGGTCAACCCATGTAATGGAAGGGATATGTGGCCAGTAGTTGAGTCTAGAACAATCATAATACCACATTTGTACAAACCCCTAATTGGCAGGCCACCAAAGAAGAGGAAAAAGTCAAATGATGAGATTGCAAGTCAAAGTGCTTCATCATGCAAGCTTTCTAGGAAGGTGTTGGCTGACTCTGTGTTTGGTTTATGTTTGGTTAGAAGTGTTATGTTTGGTTGACTCTATGTTTGGTTACAAGTATTAAATTTATGTTTAGACCTTCTAAAGTCAACTATTGTTAAGAGTGTACATTGTGTTGCTATTGTTACTGAGTTTGACTTCTAAAGTCAAACAGAGTTCTTACAAAACCATTGAACAAAACCAAATGCTAAACAATACAATGTATATAATAGAGACCAATTTCCATTACTGATATACCAAAACCATTGGTTCTTACATAAACAACATCAGACAACAACAAACAAGATCATCTAAGATCATAGACATAAACCTACATCATCATACTACAACTTCCATCAAAGTACACCAACATAGAACCACTAAACAACCACTAAACCTAAGATAAAAGTAGGAACAGGGCAAATGCCACCCAACTCAAAATCAAATACTTCTTCAAGTTCCTGTTTGCTTGCACAAGCACCATCATGTTAGCTTCCATCCTATTCCTCGCCCTCAACAAACCCGGTATTATCAACATAGCTCTTTGACACATAGGAGGATCCAACCATTGAAAATAAATACAACGTTGGCCTTCAATCTTTGGGCAGCCAAGGAACCTGCGACCTGGATTAGTATCAGTCCAGGATGTTCGGGTGACTGCCGGAAGCCCACAAAAACATAAGGCCATTGATCTTAGAGGTTAGGGTTCTTGGTAGTAGTTTTGGATTGGGTGAAGTGGGAATTGGGCGATGTATCGAGGGAGTTATAAGGAGTGGGATTTGGCGGGAGATCTTATGTGGGAGTCATATGGTAACACCGTTAGTCCTTGAGGTGGCAATTATTGTGATCTGCCGAAAATACCCCTGACGAGAGAAAAAGATAACGAAAAAACGGATGGAGTTATGGTCAAAGGACCGGTCAACTCAAAATGGACAACTACAGGGACGACTGGTGTAATTTCGGGACTTTTAGGACGAAAGTTGCAATTTCGGGACAACCACAAGGACGATTTATGTACTTAACTCCAAGTTTTTAGTACTGGGTGCCTTTAGACAAAATCTAAGGTTTTTTTAGAAAATTGAACACTACAAAGCAAAATTTCATCGGTGTGTTGTGACACCGTGAGACCCCCTTGTTCCGTCTTGTGCATCGTGATTGAGACACGATGAGACGATTTGAACATGTTTTACGGTGCATGTTCTCCCCTACTGGATTACCATTGCGAGGATGACTGAAGTTTTATATTTTATTTTAATTATACGCGTATAAGTTATTTTTGTTTGAATTTAACCAAGTTATATATAGATCGAGTACAATACTATGTTATTACCAACATAATACTTTCAATCAAAGTTATTCAACAACTTATAAGTATTTAAATATGTTTGAACTATTGACTTCAGATTTTTTTAAAATTTTATCGTACGTTTAGCTGTTATTAACAAGATACACATTTTATCTCATGTATTCTTGATGTTAAAGTACTTTTTTGTTCATTTGGAGCGAAGTGAGTAATTATCATGCGTAATGATGTTTAGAGGATAATGGTGCGGCTAATCATGACTTCTTATTTCCCTCACATGCACATTATATGTGCCAGATATATCACTCACTTTATATCTCTCTTTTTGGTTAAAAAAACTGTAGAAATGAGTAATGACGTGTGTCTTTGAAAGCTAATTTTTAATTTGTGTTTCGCAAGCTGACATTCTAAATACTATTATATAGGTTTGAAAATGTTATATGTCCTCTTAATCATTTTCTTAATTTTACATGTCATTTATTTAGGAAAGTACAAAAAAGTAAGTCTATTTTAGTCACGATAAATAGCATGTACTAACATTTTCCGCTAGGTACGTAGTTACATAACGTTTTATGCTGTCATGGCTTAATTAATGAACATATTTAAACCTATGGATTCATGCATCGTAGGCCGGGAAAATTATCTAAACCCAACGGGTGGTCGGTAAAGGCTTAGAAATCCTTAACGATGTTTCAATGTATCGAATCTGCAAGCTACAGCTTTTACGTACAGCAGCCTTGCCTTAGAGTCGTGAAGGGTAGTATATTTGCCAAGGCTCCCATGGTATCAAGTCTTGCGGTGGAGTCTTGTGCCGAAGTCTAGTGTTTCACCAGCTCAGAAGTGCTCATGTGACGTTTATTCCGTGTTCAAAAAAGAAAGTTACGGGTTAGCACTTACCAATAACATAATTAGATGTGACTGATAAATAAAGATATAAACACTTTCAATAACTTTAAAAACGGCATCACATGCTAGCACATTCATGTTCTATTACTAGGTGAAAGCCTTTATGTTGGTCCCCCACATTCGCAACTAAGCCTAGAGAACCCCGAATCAACGCACACATTGTTAATCTTTAGCCCCTTTTTCGCGCTTTGTATTTCCTTTGTCTTCTCTATTTATCGAATTTGATATTATAAAAGCACACGGTATCACAATGTCATCCTCAATGTCGATGGATGACACTGAACATCATCCCACACCGCCCCTTAGTGCCGTTATTAAGAGCGTCATTTAGACGACGCTTCTTTTTAGTGTGTGTTTGGGTGTGTATGTGCATGTTTTATTGTGTGTTTTAGTGAGTCTAATTTTCAGTGTTATAAGTGCGGGTAAGAAGATGTTTGATATTCGGTGTCGTGTTGGCAAAGAGTGAATGACACCGACTTTTGAAGCCATTGTACCTAGAGCTCTAAGATCTTACACAAGTCGTGAACCATTAAATTAGGAGCATGTTGTCACGGACTTGTCTCGACAAGGGTCTTCCGTGCGGCACTTAGTCTCAACTAAGTCAGGCTTGCTCAAACACTCAACGATCTAGGCAACTAAGAAAGCTTTAAAGAAAGGAACACAAGTGAAAGGGGAAATGCTTTGTATTGCTAAAGAGAACTTTACAAGAGAGAATACAAGTGAAGAATGAGATGATTTCCCCAAATGAGGATGGTCCTATTTATACTACACAAACTAGGGCTACAAATGAGCTTTATTACAAGGGCTCGTATTCTACAACCTTCTACAAGAAGCTTCTAGGTCTTCCATGAGCTTCCAAGGGTTTCCAAAAGCTTCCAAGACATTCTCCCACCCTTCATAGAATTCCACTAAGTCTTCTAGTCAATTGTAGAACAATCCGGAATCCCGGATAACCTCGTAAAATTGGGTGGACGTGACATCCTCCCCCACCTAAGCTCGCGACGTCCTCGTCGTGCCATCCTCGTGATATCTCTTGATCTCGTCCGCAAACTGCCACAGTAAGTCTTTCGCTTCCCAACTTGCTTCACTATCAGGCAAGTCACGCCACTTGATCAAGTACTCTTTATAGCTCGGCACTCCTCGTCTTCGTATCGTACGATCCGACAAAATCTCTTCGACCTCTCGATCGTACGAAGTAACAACCGTTGTTGGTGCCCGCTTGGACACCCCTCGTTTCGGGTCTTCCTCATCTCCATGATAAGGCTTGAGAAAGCTAACGTGAAAGACCGGGTGAATCTTCAACTTGGGCGGTAGTTGAACTCGATAAGATACCTTTCCAACACGTCCAATCACCGGGTAAGGGCCTTCATACCTCCGTATTAATCCCTTATGAACCTTCCTCAGCGACTTGAATTGTTGAGGCAAGAGCTTCACCATCACTTGATCTCCGACCTCGAACTCGACGTGTCTCCTCCTTTCATCCGCCCATTTCTTCATCTTCTTAGCCGCCTTATCCAACGATGCCCGAGCTAAATCCTCTTGTTCGTGCCACTCCTTCATGGTTTTGTAAGCGGTCGGGCTACTCTCCTCGTATGATGTGGCTAAGGCATTAGGAGTCAATGGTTGGCGCCCCGTGACCAACTCAAAAGGACTCTTCCCCGTGGCTTCGCTCCGTTGCATGTTGTAAGAGAATTAAGAAACATCAAGGAGTTTAGCCCAATCGTGTTGGTTGGCACTCACATAATGCCGAAGATAGAGCTCCAATAGTGCATTCATCCTCTTCGTTTGCCCGTCCGTTTGGGGATGAAAACTCATGGAGAAGTTCAAATCGTCCCCCATGATTCTTGAATCAACAAACTCCGTCCAAAAAGCAAAAAGCCGCCATCCGTCCCCATGATCTTGAACAACTCCGTCCAAAAGCGCCCCGTGAATGTGTCACTCCCTAATACTTTACCGCATTCTTGAATAAGAGCTTGGTCGTATCATCCGCCGTAACATCGGGTGGTGCGGCTATAAAAGTCCCATACTTCGATAATCGATCCATCACCACTATAATACTTCCACCCCCTTTCGACTTATGCAAGCATGTGATAAAGTCTATAGAAACACTTTCCCATGGTCCTTTGGGCATGGGTAAAGGCTTTAGAAATCCTCCTGACTTCTTTTGCTTTATCTTGTCTTGTTGGCAAATAAGGCACGTCCGCACGAATGTCTCAACATCGTCCCCCATCCTTGGCCAATAATAAGTGCCCTCAACCAATGCCATCGTCCTCGTAATCCCCGGATGACCAGCCCACTTTGAATCATGACACTCTTTCAAGATTGCTCGCCTAAGGTCGCCCCACTTAGGCACGTAAAGCCGATCTCCTTTGGTGAATAACATGTCTCCCTTGAGCTAAAATCTCTGGGTCCTCCCGTCTTTCGCCAAAGCTATGATCTTCTTGGGCAAAGGATCATGTTCCAACCCTTCCTTGATTCGGTCTTGGAGGAAGAATTGGGCTTGGGTGATTGCCGCAAACACCGCCTTGCGACTCAATGCGTGGCTACCACATTAGCCTTCCCCGGCTTGTACTCCAATTGCTAGTCAAACTCGGCTAGGAAGTCTTGCCAAGGAGCTTGCTTGGGACTTAACTTCTTTTGGGTTTGAAAATAACTCGTGACAATGTTATCCGTCTTGATCACGAATCTCAAACCCAACAAATAATGTCTCCAAATCCTCAAGCAATAGACAATCGTCGTCATCTCTTTCTCTTGCACCGTGTACTTCCTTTTTGTCTCGTTTAGCTTCTAGCTCTCGAATGCGATCGGGTGTCCATCTTGCATTAGAACTCCTCCAATAGCAAAGTCCGATGCATCCGTGTGTAACTCGAAAGGCATGGTCACATCTGGTAGTCTCAACACCGGCTCTTCCATAACTGCTTTCTTCAAACTCTCGAACGCCGCTTGGCACTCTTCGTCCCATATCCAAGCTTTGTTCTTCTTCAATAGGTCCGTCAAAGGGGATGCTATGGCCGAGTATCCCATGATGAACCTGCGGTAATAGTTCACCAAGCCAAGGAAAGATCTCAACTCTGTAACCTTGGTTGGCGATTCCTAATCTTGGATAGCCTTTATCTTTGCACCGTCCATCATCAATCCGCCATCCTTGATCTTGTGTCCCAAGAACTCGACTTCATCTTGGGCGAAAGATCACTTCTCTAACTTCACATAAAGTTCGTTGTCTCGCAACACCTGGAATACCTGTTTCAAATGCAAGACGTGCTCCTCCAAGGTATGACTATAAACAACAATATCGTCCAAGTATACCACCACAAATTTGTCAAGGAATGGATGAAACAACTTATTCATGAGGGTGAAAAATGTCACGGAGCATTGGTCAAGCCAAATGGCATGACTAAGAACTCGTAAGAGCCATACCTAGTGGCACACGTCGTCTTGGCCTCGTCTCCCTCCGCTATCCGTACTTGGTAGTACCCCGATCTTAAATCCAACTTGTGAAATATCTCGCCTTTCCAAGTTGATCAAACAAATCCGCAATGAGAGGAATAGGGTACTTGTTCTTGATTGTCACCTTGTTAAGTGCCTGGTAGTCTATGCATATGCGTAAGGACTCGTCCTTCTTCCTTTGAAATAACACCGGCGCACCATAGGGGGCTTTCGAGGGTCGAATGTACCCCGCATCCATTAGCTCCTTGAGTTGTTTGCGTAACTCTTCCAACTCAGGTGGTGGCATTCGGTAAGGGGCTTTGGCGGGGGGCTTGGAACCCGTCTCCAACTCGATGGTATGATCCACCTCCCTCCTAGGTGGTAGCTTCTTGGGCAACTCCTTGGGCATCATGTTTGAACTCTTCAAGTACCCGCTCGATCGCCTTTGGTGCCTCCACTTTGCTTCAACCCTCATCCGTCTCTAGCCTTGTTACTGCCAAATAGCAAGGCTCGCTCTTGTTGAATCCTTTCTTGAATTGCATGGCCGAAAGGGTCTTCGCTCCACTTTTAGCATCCCACTCTGTACTCACCATGCAAGTCTTTCCACCATCTAGGATACACAAGGAATTAACAAACGGCATAGGGAAAGCTCGTACCCTATCCAGAAATTCCAACCCAAGAACCACTTTGAAGTCATCCATCGGGACCACCGACAAATCAATCGTCCCCTCCCATTCTCCAATCTTCGCACGCACGTCCTGAGCCACTCTATGAATTGCCTTGGCCGGAGAATTTACCACCTTAATTGTTCCACTTCCTTTCATAGTGTTAATCCCTAGCTGTTTGGCTTCATCATCCGCCACAAAGTTATGAGTCGCATCGGAATCAACAAGAGCACGAACATTAACACCGTTGATGGTTGCTTCCACATATTGTAGGCATTTTCCTACAACCTTTGGCACCTCCGTCTTCGCCTTGATTGCATTCAAGATCCTTATCAAACCCATGCTCCCGCCATCACTTGTGTCTACGTCTCCATGAGCCGACAAACTGTTGAGGCTTGCTTTCTTTGGGCAATCACGAGCTCTATGAGGTTCATCACCATATAAGCAATAACCACCACTCTTGGTAGCCGTCTTTCAATTTTTATCCTTTCTGGTAGGAGGTTTATGTGCAGGATTTGACCTTTGGTTGGGCATTCTTTTCTCCCCCACCTTTATCTTGGTTCACCTTCCAATCTTTCGGCTTAGACGATTCCCTCCTCGTACTAAATTCAATCAAAGCCTCGACATAAGCAATAGCCGTAAAGAGATTTTGAACTCCGCGTCGTTCCAACTCCGTCTTAGCCCATCCTTGTAAACCATCAAGAAAGTAAAAGAGAGAGTCTTGGTCGGAAAGCTCTAGAATCTCCAAGACAAGTGTGATGAACTCCTTGACGTACTCCTGTATCATCCCGGATTGCTTGAGTTTACGTTGTCAACTCTTCGCCTCGTTCTTAGCATTCTCCGGATAGAATTGCTTTTTGAAATCCGCCACAAATACAGCCCAAATATCGATAGTAGTCGTACCTCACTCGATATCTTCATATCGACGTCTCCACCATAACGCCGCGGTATCCTTCAAGTATCGGGTCGCCATATTGATCTTGAAAGCATCAGCCACCACGTTGACACCTTCCAAGTATTGTTCCATCTCCCACAAGAAATCATCAATCGCCCTAGCTTCCCGCTTTCCTACGAATGGTGATGGTTTAGGAACATCCAACTTTGGTCCATGATTAGGGTTGCCGCCTCCACTAGCCAATGACCGCTTGCACAACGCCACATCCGCTTGCAATTCTTCAATGGTTTGATGAAGTGTGGAGACCTCTTCTCCAAACTCCTCCCGTATCTTTGAAATCTTACCCATGAACAAATCTCTTAAGTCATGGATTTCGCGCTTCCAATCGCCGCTAAGAGTATTGGGAGCCATTCGAAAGTCCTCTCTCATACTCATGAAGTCGGAGTCCAAACCTTCCAAGCCCTCAACTTGGGTCTTCAACTCCGTCATGGATGTCTCAACACCCGTCACTCTCTTATCCAAACTTGCCACAACGTCCTTGGACGTACCTCTCTTCTTGGGGTTTTGACGCACATCGTCCCGACCCCTATTCTCGTCAATAACCATACTTCCACTAACAGCGTTCTTCTCGGTTTCAATCGTCATTGCCTCGAATCGACCTTTCTCTGATACCACTTGTCACGGACTTGTCTCGACAAGGGTCCTCCGTGCGGCACTTAGTCTCAACTAAGTCAGCCTTGCTCAAACACTCAACGATCTAGGCAACTAAGAAAGCTTTAAAGAAAGGAACACAAGTGAAAAGGGAAATGCTTTGTATTGCTAAAGAGAACTTTACAAGAGAGAATACAAGTGAAGAATGAGATGATTTTCCCAAATGAGGATGGTCCTATTTATACTACACAAACTAGGGCTGCAAATGGGCTTTATTACAAGGGCATGTATTCTACAACCTTCTACAATAAGCTTATAGGTCTTCCATGAGCTTCCAAGGGTTTCCAAGAGCTTCCAAGACCTTCTCCCACCCTCCATAGAATTCCATCAAGTCTTCTAGTCAAGTGTAGAACAATCCAGAATCTCGGATAACCTCGTAAAATTGGGCGGGACGTGACAACGTACAAATATCCATATCAAATAACTTTTCTCAATCTGAAAGAATTCATTAAAGTGTTCCTTTCAATTCCAAAGTTCTGTCGGCTAACCACTCATGGTGGCCTAGTGGCTAAAAAGCTAATGATTTTATTAAGGCAACTAACTATCTTATAATATCTGCACAACTAATCAATCTCACAATGTCCTAAACAGGACTCGAACCCACAACCATTTTATTAGGGAACATTCTCACGCATATGGTACCATTGAGACACAAACCGTTAGTAGAAAGTGTTAGAAATTGGGGGTGTGTGTGATGATCCTAGATATCTCTATTGTATCGTGTTGAGTTCACTTTCCGTATTAAGTATTTCGACCCTATAAGATGCCTGGGTTGCACGAAATCTCAATCGGGATAATACAAAGAGAATGGCAATTTGTGTTCTAGGCACAAGAATCACAAATCAAGAACAATAGGGGAATTGTAAGTGTATTTTCGTATATCTAAATGAGGCTAATCGATCTGTTTATAAAACAGATTGTAAAGACAGTTTTATGCAGTTAATAGTTTGTTGAAAACCAACTTTTACAACTGTTTTTCCAACAGTCACGGTTGGGGAAATAAGAGGGAAAAACAACGTAATAACTTTCTTGGAGCACCAAATATACCGTTTGGGTCGGGGCGCTGCCCCAAACCCCGCAGGGGTCCTTGCCCCCAGACCCCAACCCACCCCCCCCCGACACGCAAGCTGACCCTGGCACGGTACCCCAGCAAGGGGCTCTGCCCCTTGACCCCGCATGGGGGCGCAACCCCCTTGACCCCTGCATTTTTGTCATGGTCGAAAACATATTAGCTCAACGAGTGTGCACTCCACACTTCCCTAACTCGTATCCGAGCCGAATATGAAATCTCATTAGTCTCTAGTAAATCGTCATTACCTAAATGGTCGTCGATGACACTAAAATCACCAACAGAAAGACTAGTGATTATCACTTTAAAATTTGTAAGGTCTCAAGTTCGATTTTTGCTAGGTGCAAACAACTTTGAATATGGTCATTTTAACCTTCTGGAAATGAAGTGTTTTATCCGATCTAAATCTGTGTGACGGTGCAAACTACTTGGATTAGTCGGTTAAAAAAATCGAAAGCCATGGTTAACAAAAAAAAAATTCTATAACATTCTATATCGATATCTTTGTGTTGTCTTATCAGCTTAACTTGACATGAACGTGTATTGGAAAATTACACGCTTTGAGTATGGCGTATATGAACATACAACCAATTTGTCTAACTTGCGTTCTCTATTACATCCATACATGCTCTTCTCGGTTTTGTTTTTTTTTACAACCATAGTTTTCGACTTTTTAGTTGACTAATCTATAAAATTGGAACCCACCGATTCACATACTCAAAACAGGTAGAGTTTCCTTTTTAAGATAAAGAATAGAAAAAAATAACCATCAAGGTGTAAAAGAAATAAGTTTAGCCATAAAGCTGAACCAGCCGTCGAATATTGCAGCATTGGTGCTTCTTTAACCATAAAGACAACTAGCAACCAAATATTTTATCATCGACACTCTACCTGCAAAGGCAATCTTTACTTTCCTAGATATAAAGAGACTCACTCATTTCATATTCAACGCTTTTACAATAATTTGGCTTTTAATAAATCATATAATACACGAGATATAATTTTAACCTCGATATGAAGTGAGTTGAAATACTTTGCGTGAAATTAGATGTATAAAAGGTCATGGGTTCGAGTATCGGCTCATGCTCATTTCAGTTGGTGTTCCGCTAGGTGAAGAGAGTTGCTGAAGTTATTCTTTGTGAGGTGGACGGTTGGTGTCAAAAAGCACTCAAGTCAGAGTGTTCCCACTAATCTACACCTTTTGTTGATAAAAAGTTTACAACGGTAATAAAACAATAACTGTTTTGTCTTTGTGATTTTCTTTGAAGCTTTTGAGATACAAATAACAGTGACAACCGATTATACTTAACTGGCAATGAATTAGAACTTAGAAGAAAGTTAAATTCAATATTCTGTTTTGATCTTATAATTGGTTGCGTTCGACCTAAAAAAGATGTCGTTTGGGTATATTGTATTAGTGTTAGCACTTTTATTGGATATTCGAAACCTTACTTTTACAATTTAAACCTCAGTGCAACGCCCGCACTAAACCTACTCATTGGGTACAACATCAAGTTACCCTTGCTACTTTGTTTTTATGTTTCCCAACTCCAAGCCTAATATCGCGCAGCATGTTATGTAGGCATATTTCCTAAGAGTGAATTGCATGATAAGCATGACGAGATGAATGGGGTTGAAAATAAGCACAACAATCACAGCTAATACAGTAGAAACTCGATAAATTAATACTCGATTATTTAATAAACTCTCTAAGATAATATTTTTTGCCGGTCCCGATAGGGGATAGGGTGATAAAATTAATAATTCGCTAAAATTATATAGATAATACATTTTTGATTAATTTATTTTAGACCCCATATAAATATAAATTAATAAATTCCGTATATTTGGAATTTTACATGATTGATTTATGAACGGTTTCTTGGAAAAATGGACTCAATGTCTTTTGTTTTTTGTTGAAATCAATTTCCCTTGAATCTCGTTCTATTTTCCTTAGCATGGTAAGAACTTCTGGTGTTGTTTTCTCATAGCTCAACAAGAATTGTTCATAGTGTTGCCGTTTAATAGCTTCGTTTCGCAAAGGCGGTTCATGTAGATACTTTCTTCATCTTCGCTTCAATCGAATCATCTTTATAATTCCATTAAAAGCTTTCAATAATTTCTTTCATCAGTCAACAAACTGTGCAACTACATTTTCTTATGGGTGAGTAAAACATCTTCGACATCCATTGCATTGCGATACCCAATTCTTTGATAAAATTTCTGGAGTTTGGTGCTTTCACCACTTCATCTGAGTTACTCAAAAGTCATGTTATCTGATGATCGAAGTTTACCAATGACGAAAGCAGTTGCAATTGTATTTGCTTAACATCCTTAGGTCCTTGCTGAAATTGCAAAGATTCATGCATCTATTACATTATTTTTTGCTGATTTGGAACCCTAATCATAACCCTCCATATGACTTCTATAAAATCGATGACGATAATGCATCTTAAAAGCTGCGTATGATCACCGAGTTCACAAGGTTGAATTTTTGAAGTTGTGTTTGGTGCAAAAAAAATAATTCAACATTCGTAATCTTCAATAATTTTTGGATGAGCGGGCAATTATCCACAATATCAAAAGTAATGTTTCTTCCCAACATTTTTTTATCAAGTTGGCGAACATATTCTTCAAAATAACACACCAGTAATCCAAGCTCGTTTGTTAGCACGGTATCACAGTTCAGGACTGTTCAAGTTTACTTCTTGAAGCACCTTTGTTTAGCATATTTCCCAAATATATCCATAAAGGAAGTTTTTCCGAAACCGTCCTCATTAAACAAAATAGCAAACATGTTAGTCTTTACTTGTCTTGTTTTTTCCCTTCAAGCTGGCATTGTTGCAAGGGAATGATCCGTTGAAGTCTAAAAAACAAACCGGTTTTAGATCAAAATCAATGTAAATAATTACTTTCACTCAAAGTATAGAGTTTCCTTTTTAAGATAAAGAATAGAAAAAAATTAACCATCAAGGTGTAAAAGAAATAAGAACCAGCCGTCGAATATTGCAGCATTGGTGCTTCTTTAACCATAAAGACAACTAGCAACCAAATATTTTATCATCGACACTCTACCTGCAAAGGCAATCTTTACTTTCCTAGATATAAAGAGACTTACTCATTTCATATTCAACGCTTTTACAATAATTTGGCTTTTAATAAATCATATAATACACGAGATATAATTTTAACCTCGATATGAAGTGAGTTGAAATACTTTGCGTGAAATTAGATGTATACAAGGTCATGGGTTCGAGTCTCGGCTCATGCTCATTTCAGTTGGTGTTCCGCTAGGTGAAGAGAGTTGCTGAAGTTATTCTTTGTGAGGTGGACGGTTGGTGCCAAAAAGCACTCAAGTCAGAGTGTTCCCACTAATCTACACCTTTTGTTGATAAAAAGTTTACAACGGTAATAAAACAATAACTGTTTTGTCTTTGTGATTTTCTTTGAAGCTTTTGAGATACAAATAACAGTGACAACCGATTATACTTAACTGGCAATGAATTAGAACTTAGAAGAAAGTTAAATTCAATATTCTGTTTTGATCTTATAATTGGCTGCGTTCGACCTAAAAAAGATGTCGTTTGGGTATATTGTATTAGTGTTAGCACTTTTATTGGATATTCGAAACCTTACTTCTAAATTTACAATTTAAACCTCAGTGCAACGCCCGCACTAAACCTACTCGTTGGGTACAACATCAAGTTACCCTTGCTACTTTGTTTTTATGTTTCCCAACTCCAAGCCTAATATCGCGCAGCATGTTATGTAGGCATATTTCCTAAAAGTGAATTGCATGATAAGCATGACAAGATGAATGGGGTTGAAAATAAGCACAACAATCACAGCTAATAAGTCAATACGAACTGCATACAATCAGTTGCAGTGTCTTTGGGCCACTATGTATATTGATATCTCGTGTCTCCGCCATTTCGCTACTTGATTAAGAAATTCTTGGTTATGGCTAGAAGAGACTACTAGTTGAAGATTCAACAAGGCACAGTGTCGATCCTTGTTGATACATCTAGATTTGCATTCTGCAAAGGTTTTCAACCTGGACTTCGGGAGAATAGAAAAACCATCTACATTCAACTTTCAGGCACTGACAAGATAACAGAAAAGAGCTCCTAGACCAAACTCAACCAAAGAGGTAGGCGCAAGGTGATGTATTGGTGTTGATAGATAAAGTTGTCGCTTTAAATTATATAATGTAATTGACTATCTTTTTATTAATTATATATACATATTTAAATGCTCAACCTTATGACATAACATCACAAATTGTGCAAGGTTACTCCCAAAACTACAATATCTACTGCTGGTGTACTCCAGGTTCACCAGAAAATATCTTATCCAAGGTTACCAAAAAACTGCAGACATGATTCAAAGCTAAGACCCTTTTATCATGGGACATCAGGTGACCAAACCATCTTTCCAGTTCCTAATTTACTACATGCAGCCGTTTTAATACTGTTAGGTTGAGAATTCTCAATTTCGTGTCTAAGAATTCATACAGAATCTGAATGCAACGAAATTGCCAAACTCAGCGATAAACCAAATTGACACATTCATCAATAAATGAAACGAAATTGGCAACTCAGCCATACACCCATTAACATATTTATCACAGACGTGAACCAGATTGAATAAAAATGCTTTCAATGGTAAAGGAGTATCAGAAACACCTTGAAAAGTAACTATACCCTACCTAAACACAAGTTCATCGACACAAAGGGAATCCCAGATGCAAAATTATCAATTTTAGGCACATCTAATTTTTTGGAGCTAAGGATTTCTATCTAGAGACAAATCCAACATTTGGTTGGATGCTTTTGAAATAAGACGTATATTCCCAAGAAAAACAGGCATTCGACAAAAAAGGGTTGGCTCATTTAACAAATACTCCATACATCACCCCCCTACAGGATTCCATTCATGGAACAGGATTCACTTTAAAGATGCGCAAGAATTGGGTGGCTATGAATGATACATCAACCCTTAGGATGGAATCGGATTCTCAAACCATTAAACTCAACCACTAGTTTCAGAGTATCGGGTCATAACAAACAATTAAGGCAACATCCATCTATATTTCAAAAACTGTCTAAGTCAAGACATGCGTAAACAGTTTTGCTAGCCATTCACCTTGACAAGCTTTCATTTATTAGATGAAACATGAAGACTAGCATAAGCTGGACGTAGAAAATGAACTCAATTCTCTAAAACGTCTCGACAAGATTCATATTCTATATAATCCACATGGATCATTTGTGGACTCCAGAGCATGCTAGTATCCATACTAATCAAGAAGCAAGATTATAAATTTATAACTCAGTTTAATTATTCATTAAACTCGTAAATAAGTATTCTAAACTTCTGAACCAATCACATTGCACACTTCTATAAAAAAAATTAGGCAAGACTATGCTGCATTCAACCACCAGGAAGAATTTAAACAATACCCAATCTTGCCGTGGCGGGGTATGCTAGGAAGTATTTACCTTTGTTTATATACCAGGTCCAGACCGCTTAAATGGCCAACTATGAGTTAAGTGAAATCATCAGCCTAGGAAGTTTTTACCTTTGTTTTAAGAGCTTATATCAGTTACTCTCTTTCTCTCGAATGGTATGGTATATCACTACACCTTTCCTAAACTTAGACGAAATCGTACAAAAGTCCTATTAGGTACCTGAAACAATGTGGTAACTTGTTCTCGCGCGCTTTCATAATCAAATCACAGCTACTGTATGTTCTATGCAGTACAGCGAACCACCTAGAGCTAATGTTTCTACATCAAAATCAAACAACATTACTAGTAAGTACTACCTGGACACCTCGCCTAGCAACACTTCTTAGAACAAAAAATTACAAAGACCGTTATTTCCATATAAGACACCTAGTTTTTATATTTCCATATAACACATCAGAACAAACAAAATAACCACCATGACACACAACATTTAACTACTTCAAGAGTTCGAACTATCTCCATAAACACCCAGCAATATTGCAATAGATCGCCAATTCTTATATCAGCAACCAATATCATCATAACATCAGCAAACAACATAAATCCATAAATAAATCCACTTAAAATCCAAACATCTTACACATAATGATCAAAGTTAATACCATGTTTTATACTCGCATAATAAAAACATTCATAAGAGCTCATTATATAAAGCCCCACTTCTTTTACCTCTCTTCCTTTCCGCTCCATCGCCACTTCACCACACATCTCCATTCCACCCCTACAAAACCAAACATCATTCAAAACATGTTCTTTCCTTGCAAAACTAAAAAAAAACATATCAAAACACATGTTTTTCCTTTAAAAACGCTAGTGATGCAAGGATTCCACACCCATGTAACATATCTTTAGTGGGTGTTTGTTTAAGCTTATACCACAGTCTGGCTTCCGGTTTATGTTTCATAAGCTCAATTTTTGTAGCTTATTTTGAAACTTTTCGGCTTATATAAGCTAGTCATGTCATAATAAACTTATACATGCTAAAAAGTTTCAAAATAACCCAAAAAAAGTGAGCTTATGAAACATAAACCAAAACCAGATAAGCCATAAGCCGGATATATAAGCCGAACAAACCCCGGGGGTGTTTAGGTTAGCTTCTTAATCCACCTTATGAGCTTATTTGATTTTGAAAAAGTCGACATAAGCTCATTCTTGGGAGCTTATCACCTTATCAATCACCTTATTGGCTTAAGCCAATATGCTCAACTAGATAATACAGTAAGGTCTTAAGAATGAGCTTATATCGGCTATTTCAAAATCAAATAAGCTCATAAGCCGGATAAATAAGCTAATCCAAACACCCCTAACAAACCATAAATCAAATCTTATCAAAATCTTTGTTTTCGAACTCGACATAATCAAAGACAAACATAATTAAAAAAAAAATGTTTCCTTAAAGAAAAGAAATAAACCTTAAATTTTGTCGATATCTTCGTCTTCGAACTCGATATAATCATCGACAGCATTATCATCCTCTTCATCAAGACCACCAGCAATCCCTTCATTCAACCTGATATTCTCAGGAAGCTCACCATAAGCCTTCAAAAGCCTAGCTTCATCAGGCATGTATTTAAGAATGACGTCAGCTTTGTCATCTTGGTAATCTCTTAACCCAACAAGGATAATATCCCCAGCAGCAATCCAAACCTTTTTATGCATCTTGCCACGTATGTGACAAAGACGCTTGGTCCCGTCGATGCACATGGCTTCGCATCGACCGTTACCGAGCATTCGAAGGACTTGGGCGTATTCTTGCCTCTTCTTTTGAAAACAAGTCACGTTTCTCGTCGTCCTGATCGTCTTTCCTCCTTGCGATGCTTTCTCCCTTACCTTGTTTCTTCGGCATGTTGTTGGGATTGTTTGGTTGATGGGAAAAGTTTTTTTGTAACCCTAGATAGCGTTTTGATTGATCTTGAGAAAATGTGATTTGGGGCGACTTTGTGTGTTTTTGTGTGGAGGTTACGTTTTGGGCTTGCAAAGTTTTGGGCCTTCAAGTGAAAATATCAATGTTACTTACACACCAAGTGTTCTAGGGTAATAATCGAATAAATCCAAAAACAAAACTTAACCGAATCGAAAAAAATCAAACTGAATTTGTCAAAATTGAACCAAACTATAAATTCGGTTTTATGTTTTGGCTAGGGGTGGCAAATTCTGACCCGACCTGACATGAAAATTAAAAGGTTCGGGTTAAGTCTAAATAGATTTCGGGTCGGGTTTGGGTCGACCCATCTAACCTGTTTATTACATATCTCAAGTTCGGTTTAGGAATAATTTAAGCGGGTCGACCCGCCAAGCCGTTTAAGGTTTTTTTTTTCTTAAATTAAAAATTACTTAGATTTTATTATACGGGTTTAATGGGTTGAAAGGGTCGAACTGCAAACTCGCTTAACCTGTTTAACTCGTATAGTGTGCCAACGGGTTAAATAGGTCAACCAGTAACCCGTGTAACCTGTTTAACCCGTCAACCAAAGTATATATACGGGTTACATGGGTCATGTTCGAGTTATACGTAAACAAGTTAGAGTTGGTATAACTGACCCGATTATTTAAATCGGTCAGGTTCAGGTTGGGGTTTTCTGACCCGTCAACCTGTCAGCCCGAACCCGTCAACTCAAACCCGACCCGAATTGTTACACCTAGTTTTGGCAATCTGAACCGAAAACTAACCGAAAACCGAATTTATATACATTTATATATTTTTTATATATTTATATATATAAAAAAGATCATTAAAATTTTATCCTAATATAAAAAAACATTTTTTATACTTGATATAACCTTTTTTACCAAAAATTTATATAATTAAATTTTAAAAAGATATAAATTGTGTAATTCGGGTTATCAAATCAACCGGAAAACCGAACCGAATTCAAATTCGGTTTTCTGTTTGGTTCGGTTAAATTCTAATTCGGTTCGATACGATTTTTGGTTTTACCCAAAAAAATTAACCGAACTAACCGAACCGAATAAACCGAACAACATGCGAACTGATGAACACCCCTAAAGGAGCTTTTAAAAGGGTTTACACAAATCGGCTAATACCATAACCAAACATCAAAACTGAACCAACAATCAAAACCGAATTTGCCAACGCTGAACCGAATTAAATACTCGTTTTTTGGTTTGAATATGGTTTTGGCAAAATGAAAGCCGAATTCACATAAATATATATACCACCCCCCACCAAGCGAACGCCCCCCAGTCCCGACACCCAACCCCCCCCCCCCAAACATGCGCTCCCCCCCCTCAACCCCCGCCCCCTCACACCCCCCCCCCACAACCTCAACGCCCCATCCCAACAACCCACCTTCCCCCCCAACCACCCCGACCCCCCACCCCCCCCCTCGAACACCCCACACACCCCAATCAGAACAACCGCCCCCCCGCCCCAACGCTCATCGCCTCTACAACCCGGCTGCAACCCCCCCCACCCGCCCACACCCACCCCCCCCCAACCAACACACCAACAAACACTCGCCCCCTCCCCCCACCCATCCCCCCCACACAAACCACACAACACCCAATCCTCCCCCGCCCAACCGCTCAAACACCCCCAACCCACACCGCCTCTAAACCCACCCCCACACCAACCCCACCCTCACCCACCCCCCCCAATCTCCACCCCCCCCCACCCCCCCACCATCCACCCACCAACCCCCCAGAGCTCCCCACCCCACTCACCATCACCCCCCCGAAACCCACCTCGCCCCCCCCCCGCTCCCCTACCCCAACACGCACCACCCAGTCGACCCCACCCACCTAACATGCCAACGCCCCCAACCTACGACCCCACCCCGAATCACCCCTAAACACCCCTCCCCACCCCCTCCCCTACTCTCTCCCACCCCATACCACCACCGACCAACCCCAAACAACGAAACACACCCCCTCAGCCCCGCCCCCCCACCCTGCCACCCCCCGCCCCACACCCCCCAGCACTCCCCAACCACACCCTCATACCGCCCCACCCGACCCTAACCATCTCCCACTCCCAACCCTATCCTTCATCATTTCCCCTTCGCCCCCAGACACCACCACACCACTCCCCCCCAGAGATACCCACCGCCACTACCCCCCCCCACACCCCACCCCCAACTCACCCTCCCCCCCCACCCCGACTCCGACCCCCCAACCCCCACACAACGCCCAACCCCACCACAACACCCCGCCACCCCCAGCACCACCAACCCGCCCCCCCGGAACCCCACTCCACCCCACCCCCCCCTACCGTCACCTTACCCAACCCTCCACACCCCCACCCACGCCCGACCGCCCCAACCCTCCACGCCCGACCCCCCCAAAACAACACACCACTCCCCCAACCCCCACCCAACCCACCCAGCCCAACCCTCCCCCACCCCCCCCCAGCCCCCAAGCACCCCCAAACACCACCAACCCCCCCAATGCCTCCACCCCACACACACGGTACCTCACCAACCCATCCAACCCACATCACTCCCCACCCCCCCCCCACCCCCTCCCCAAGCCTCACCCACAAATTCACCCCCCCCAACCCTACCCTCCCACCACCCACCGCCCCCCTCCCGACCCCCAACCCCCCACCCCATCCCCCACCACCTCACCCCCGACCCCCCCGCCGAACCCCACCTCCCCACACCACACTATCCCCCGGAAACCACCCTACCCTTACTCCACCCCTCCCTCCCCCCCAACCCCCACTCCACCCAAACCAACCCAAGTCAACCAAACCACAAACCCAATCAACCCACCCCCCCAGACCCTCTCCCCCCCCGCCCCCCCCCCCTTCACCCCAAGCAGACCCATCCAAAAGCAACCATACACCCCCCCAGATACCCCCCCACCCCCCCACCACCAACACACACCCAAACATACCCACCTCTATCCCGCAAACAAACCCCACTCCCACAACTCCCCCACCCCCCCAACCCCCCCCCCCCCACCACCCCCCCCCAAGTCCCCAAGTACACCCTCACCCCCTCCCCGACACACCACCCCCACCACCCCACCCCCACACCTCCACAACATTCCCGCCACCCCCCCCCGCCATCCCCTCCCCTACCCCCCCCCCCGCCACCAACCCCCCCCACCCCCCAGCACCACGCTCACCCCCCATACACAACGTCCCACCCCCCGCAACCCCCCCCACGCCCCACGCACCGCCCAAAACCCCCCTGAATCTCACCCCTAAGAAAATACAAACCAAGCCCACCCACCCCCACCCCCCCCCGACCACCCTCGCCCCCCCCTTATCCCCTCCAACGCGCCCCACCCCTCACACTCCCTACCGCCAACCCCCTCCCACCCCAGCCAACCCCCCCCCACCAACCCACATACACCCCGGCCACCAAACACCACCAATACCCCCCCCCTCCACAAACCCCCCCCACCCCCCACCCTAAACCCCTATCCCCCAACCCCACCCCCCCCACAACTCAATCCACAACCCAAACCCCCATAGCAAACCCCCCTCCCCCCGCACCCACACCACCCCTCAACCACCCTAAATAACCTCCCCGCACATTTGACATTCTGGTCTACATAAAAAAAACTCTCATACCAAACCTCCAATGTAAAACCTTTGCCCTCAACCCCGCCCCAGACCCAGCCCACCATACCGTCACCCCTACATACCCACCTCCCCCCACCACACAACCCCGCCCTCGCACATCCACCAACCACCAAACACCCCGCAACCCCTGCCGCCCCCCAACCTCCAACAACGCACCACACCAAGAGCCCCCCCACACCCACCAGCAACCCCCCCCAACTTCACCCCCCCCCCTCCCCCCCCACCCCCTCCATCCCCCCCCCAGCCCATCCACCATATAAGCACACCCCGAACCCCCGCCCCTCCCTCCCCACCGCCCCCCACTCCCAAAACCCAGACGCCCCCCCCCTCACAATCACACCCACCCCATCCCCCCCCACACCACAATCCCCCCCCTACCCTCCATAAACCAAGCCCCACCTTTCCCCACGTACCACCTCCCACACAACCCCAACCCCCCCCCACCACCACCACTCATCCCCACTTCTCCCCCACATCCCCACCATACACCAACCCCCACACCCCCGCCCCCCCAAACTAATCCCCCCCCCTACCCCTCCCCCCAACCCCCCCCCTCGCCCCGCGCCACCCACCCCCCAAAGCTACCGCATCCAACAACCAACCACCAGCCCCACCCCCCAACCCACTCACCACCCCCTCTACGACCAAAACACTACCATACCCCCCAATCACCCCACACGCCTCCCCCCCCTCTCCCCCCAAACCCCCCACAACACCCCTCCTTACCGCCCCAAATACCACCCCACACACCCCCCCACCCCAACCAAGCTAACCCACACACACAACCCCAACCGCACCATCCCCCATACCATTACCAGAGGCCCAAAACCCACCCCCCACCACCCCCTCCTCGCCCAGCCCCCCCCCGGCCCCCACCACCAAGATTCCCCCCCCATCCCCCGCATCCACGCCACCCCGCCACCCCCCCACACGCCACCCCGAATCCCCCCGCCCCTACGTAAAAACGCCCACACCCCCCCACCACCAAGCCCACTCCAACCCCCCACCCCCCAAACCCCCACCCACCCCGCCCCCTCTAAGCCACCAAACCACCCCCCATTCAGTAAAGCCCACCCAACCCCCCACACAAACCACACCCCTCCCCGCCCCACCCCATTCCCACCCTCCCGCCCCCCCCCTCCCGCCCTACCCCCACCGGCCCCAAACACCCTCACCCTCACTTACCACCCCCCGTATAGCACCACATCCCCCCCCCCATACCCATCCACCCCACTTCCCAACACCCAATCCACCCCACCACAGCAACCAACCAACGCCCCCACCTACCAAATAAACCACACACCCACCACCCCCCCCCCTAACCCCCACCACCCCCGCACAACACTAAACCTCCCCCCAAACCCCCCCCCCCCCCCCACCCAACACCACCAAACCCCATCCCCACCCCCACCTCTACCCCACACAACACTGCGCCCATCCCCCAATCCACCTACCCCCCAACAACCTCCAACTCCCACCCCCCCCGTCACCCCCATAAACAACCCCCCCCCCCCCCCCACCCCCCCCCACAACAACACCCCCCCAACCAACTCTACCGACCCCCGCCCCCCCCCCCCTCTCCCCTCCACCCATCCCCCCCTCCCTCCCCCACTCACGCCCCCACAACCCACCAAACCCCCCTACCCACCACCGCACTCACACTTAACCCCCCCCACGCCCCCCATCACCACCCCACCACCCAATCCACCCCACGATACACCCACCCCAACCTGAGTCCCACCGCCCACTGCATCCCACCCCCCCTCCCCACCCACCCAACCCACACCCATACCCACCCCTCCGCCCCCACCCCAACCAATTCCACCTCTCAGACCCCCCCCCGACCACAGCACCCCGCCCCCTCCCAGCCCCCATAACCCGACCCTCCCCCCACCAGCCACCCACGATCACCCCCCAAACCCCTACCCCCCAACTCACCCTCCCCCCACCCCCCCCACACAATTTCCCTCCACATACCTGCCCACCTATTCCCCCCCACCACAACAAACAACCCCCCCCCCCCCACACCCCCTACACTCCCTCCCCCACTCCGAATCACCCCCCCACCCCCCCAAATTCCCCACCCCCCCAACCCTAAACCAACAAACCCACAGCTTTTCATCCGCCCCCCCCCCCACCCACCCAACCCCTCCACACCACAACCCCCCACACCACACCCCCCAAACCCCCCATCCAACACCCCCGCCCACCCTCCACCCCCGCCCCACCTCCCCTTCCACCCCCCCACACCCCCCCCTTCCCCCCCCCCACCCCCCAACATACCTTTCGACCCCCACCCTCCCCGACCCTCCCCTTTCAATCCCCCACCCCACGCACTCACCCCCCCCCCCGCCCACTCCCCCCCCCCTACCCTCCCAAACCTACACACCCAGTCTTCCCCACATCCAACCCTCGCCTACACCCCCCACACCCATAACCACTCCCAACCCCCCCCCCTACCCCCAACCCGCCCCCGCCCCCTACACGTCACCAAACCCACCCCCTTCCCCCCCACTCCCACCCCCCCCGCCCCATACACACCCCAAACCCCACACGCCACCACCCCGCACACCACCCCCCTCACAACCTCCAAGCCCCCCCAAAACGTCCCCTTCCCCTCTACACTCCTCTCCCACAACCCCAAAAAACCCCTCCCCCACCCTGCCCCCGATACCCTATTCCCTAGACCCCACCCGCCGAGACTCACCGCCTCTCATCCATAACCACCCACCCCCACACAATACTCCACCCAAATTCCAACCCCCCCAGGCGCTCCTCAGTCGCAACCCCCACTCCGCCCCCACACCCCTACCCCCCACTCCCCACCCCGGCCCATACCCTCCTTAAACCCACCCCAACATGTCACCACTTCCAAACCAACCGCCCCCTCACACACCCACCCATCCCCCCAGTAAAGGTCCCCCCACCCCCCCCACTCACCCCGCCCCCCCCAAAACCCAACTGAACCCACACCCCTTTCTTCTCCACCCAGACCTCACAGCCAACCTTACCTACCGCACTCCCTCCCTCTCACCCCGCAACCATCGAAATCTAGCCCCTATCCCCGACAACCAACCTCCCCCACCCCTCCCCCAATATATAAACCCCACCACATACCCCCCATACCCCAAATAAACCCCCCCCCGCCGATCACTCACCATAACTCGACACACCTACCAACCACCACACACCGCTCCCACCCCTCCCACCCCCCCCACGCACCCACAACCCATAGCCATCACCCCTAAAACACCCCGCCACCCCACCACCCCACCCACGCCACACCCCCCGCCACCGAACCCCCTCCCCCCTCCCGCAAAACCCCCAACCCCCACGACCAACCCTACAGCACCCTATACACTCCCCGCCTCCTTCATCCCCCCCCACCCACCCCCCCTTCCAACAACCCACCACCCCCCCCTCCCCCCCCTACCGCCCCACCCAACGCACCCCTCACATCAACTCCCCGCCCAATACCCCACCCCCCCCCACCTCCACCCATTACCACCCCCCGCCCCCCCCCCGACCTCTCGACCCCTCGCAGCCCCTCATCTCCCCTCCAACACTACCCCACGAACTCGCACACACCCATAACCTCATCCGTCCCAACCCCACTACCCCTCACCCCACCAGCCCCCCAAACTACCCCAGCCTGTCCCCCCTCACACGCCCACCCCCCCCCCCCACCCCACCCCAAATACCTCCACCCAACCCACACCGACCCCCATACCGCCCTCATCTCCCCACACAACCACACCCCCCCTCCAAACCCAACCCCCCACCCCACCCCCTCACACAACCCAAACCACCCCCCCCCCACCTTACCCCCCCCTCCCCCCCATCCTCACCCAACAACCCCCCGCACAAACCCCACAAGCTCCCCGCCCCCACCCAATCACCCCCCACCATCCCAGCACCCCTCCCCACGCCCCAACCCCCCCCCCACCCATGCCACACCGACGCTCCCCACTCTCAAGAGCCTATCCTCCCACCCCCCACCGCCCCCCGGACACCACCCCCCCCACTCCCCACTCCACCCCACTTCCCCCCCGCCCCCCAAACCTCTGAACCACACACCCCCCCTCCCACACCCCACCCCATATCAACTCCCCATCCCCACGCCCACTCCCCTCCACTCCCCAACCACCAACCCACACCTCCACCACCCACCTACCATAATTCTCCACTCCCCCCCCCCAAAGTATAACCCAACCCCTCGAACTCCCAGCCGCACCATCGCAACAACCCCCAACCAACCTACCCCTCATCCCCCAGACAACCTGCTAACACCCACTATCCCCCGCCCACCCCACCTCCCCCCCTACCCCCCCACCACACAAACAACCCCCACCCCCCGCCCACCCCCTTAGATACCTACCCACACCAACCACCCCTACACCCACAACCCCGCCCAACACTTACCCCCCACACCCCACCCCCCCGCTAAACACTCCCACACCCCCACCCCCCAACCCACCCCCAAACGCCCAGCCCCCCACTCAACCACCCCCCCAAACCCACCCCCAATACCACAAACCAACCAAGCAACACAGAAACCACATCGCTACCGCACCGAACAACCCACCCACCCCTACAAATACCCAACACGCCCGACCCCATCAACCGAGAGCCCTACCCCACGTAATCCCCACACGCCATCTACCCGTCCCCTGCCACCTACCCAGACCCCACCCATACAACTCCGCCCAACCACCCCCACCAAGCCCTACCCCACCCCAACCCACACCTCCACCCATCCATACCTCCCCCCACCCCAACCCCCCCCCCCGCTCCTCACCAAACCAACCGCCCCACATCCACCTCAACCCCACCCCGACAAAAAACCCCTCCCCCCCCCGAACACACACCACCCCCTACCCCCCGACACCCCCACAACCCCCCCCTCACCATCCCCCCATACCCTCCTATCCCCCCCCCACCCCCCCTCAGTCCCGCCATCCACAACAACAACACTAATAACCAAACCCCCAACACCGACCCAAGCCCCGCAGCGTAACCCCACCCCCATACCAATCAGACCCCCACCGCAGCCCCACACCCGCTATATCTCCGCGACCACACATCACACACAACCCTGAACCATCACCACCAGTCACGAACCCACCTCCCCCCCCCACAACCGCAACGCCCTCGCCTACATTTCCAGCGCACCGCCTAACGTACACCCCCCCACAATCCGACCACCACCAATACCCCACTCCACCCCCACCATCCCCAGCCCCCACAACTCCGCCCGACGACAAACCCCCCGATCACACCCCCCCCCAAACAAAAAATCAAAATCACACCCCCACCCCCCTCCAGGCCCACCCCACCTATACCCCAACCCCCTACTCCAATAATCAGATACACCCCCCCATCATCCACCCCAATCAACCCAAACCCCAAACGCCAACACAACCAACAAACCCCATATCACCCCACCCCCCCCACACGTAAAACCACCGAACAAGCCTCCCGTACCCAACCCCCACAAACCACCTAACCACCCCCCTCCGAGCCCCACCAAGCCCCAACGTACGACGCCCCCACCAAATGCTCCCACAGCGACCCTCCACACCACCTCCCCCCACGAGCCCATTACCCCCCCCCACCTCTTAGCCCCCTTCCCAAACATCTCCACCCCCACCCCCCCGCCACAACCGACCTCCCCTCCACCCCACCCAAACCCCCCCCCCCACAACCCACACCCGCTCACACGCACGTACCATCCACCCCAAAAACACACTACCCACCACCACACCAGCCCCCGTCGGCCAACAGCTACCCCCCCCCCCATCCCAACCCCCCCCAGCCCAACACCCATTGCCCCCCCACCCACCCTCGAGCTCTGTTCACCAAAACAATACAACCCCAACAACACATCGCACCCCATAACCCAGCCCACCAAACCCCAATCCCCCCCCCCCGCCCACCGTACCCACCTCCCCCCCTCCATAACCCCCAGCCACAAGCCCTCAAAATACCAACCAGCCCCCCCCACACGCCAAATCTCTCCCCACCGAAATTACAAAGCCCCTCAACATATTCACTACCCCTCCCCTCAAATAAATCCCAATAACCCACAAATAGCCCCCCCCCCATACCAACGCCAACCCAACAGACCTCCAACAAAACTCACCAAACATACTACCCCCACCCTCTCCCATTACAACCCCTCCTACACCCCCCCCCAGCACTCCTTACCTCTGCACCCCATCCCCCCCTAATCAACGACCCCCGACCACACACAAACGCCCCACCTCCAAACCCCCCCTACCCTCTCACCCCCATACCCCTCCCAAACACCCCCCCCCACCCCTCCCACCAACTCCTCCCCACTAAACAGCCCCCCCCCCCCTTACCCCGCAAACCCCCACCACCCCCGACCACGCCAATGTCCACCCCAACCCACCAACCCCCCCCCACACGGTTAATCACCCTCATCACCCCACATCCCATCCCCCACCCCCACACCCCTACCCACCCACCCCCCTCCAACACCCAACCGCGAACCAATCCACCACCACAACCCGACACCCCCCCCACGCAGCAGCAACCCCCGAACCCCACCCACCACCAGTCCCCCCATCCCCCAACACACCCCCCCACCCCCTCGAACCCCCCCCCTCCATGGCCCCCCACGCCCCCAACCCCCCCACCACCCGCCCACCCCCACCCCACCCCCTCACCACCCCTACCCCCTCCACGCCCATCCCCCATCCCCCACCCAATCACCACACCCACCAACAACACCCGCACACACAACGCGCGGCTCAGATACCGCCAGCTACCCCCCCTCCACCCCACCCCACTTACCCCCCCTAAAAAAGAGCCCCTTACACATACCCACCCCTTCCATTATATTCCAACCACATAAAACAATCACCTTTTACAACCGGCATCAACAATAGAGAGTAAAGTACGGTTATCCACCTCACCCCGAATCCCCGAACCGATTTCCAAATTCGGTTTTCCTGTTTAGGTTCGGTTAAATTCTAAATATTCGGTTATTCGCTCACGAAAATTTACACTGTTTAACCCAAAAAAATTCACCGCACTAACCGAACCGAATAAACCGAACAACATGCGAACTGATGAACACCCCTAAAGGAGCTTTTAAAAGGGTTTACACAAATCGGCTAATACCATAACCAAACATCAAAACTGAACCAACAATCAAAACCGAATTTGCCAACGCCGAACCGAATTAAATACTCGTTTTTTGGTTTGAATATGGTTTTGGCAAAATGAAAGCCGAATTCACATAAATATATATATTTTTTATATATTTATATAAAAAAATCATTAAAACTCTTTCCTAGCTACTAGCTAGTATAAATATAACATTCTTTTAGCTTTAAACTTTTTTTGATACTAAAAATATATATAATTAAATAAAAAAATAATATAAATTATGTAATTCAGGTTATTCGAGTGAGCTCGAAACCGAACCGAACTCAAATTCAGTTTTCGGTTCAGTTTTATCCAATTTGAGTTCGGTTTGCGTTTTTACCAAGAAATTTTTTTTTAACCGAGACAACCCGATAACCAAACCGATGAACACCCCTAGGTTACGTTTAGTAACATTTAACATTGAGCGTTTATAATTAAAAGTATGTTTCATAGGTGGCAAAATGAGCGGGTCGCGGGGCATGGGCGACGGGTCAAACGGGCACGGGCCTAAATGGGAAAATTCAAAATCCAGATAAAACGTTAAACGGGCACGGGTCAAACGGATCGTCTTTAAAAAAAGACGCCAAATGACAAACTCTGTTTGATAAAGAGCTGTTAGTGTTTTGAGGTTTTTAGAAACGCTATTTCTCAAGTGCTACTTGGAGAAGTGTTTAACATTACCATTTAGCTGTTATATCATTTTGTTGGGTTTTACAATCTAATTAACCATATTAATTAACACGAGTACGCAGCGGAATAAAGATAACATGTAGAATACATTAATTAACAAGAATAGAAGAAGTTACCTTTTAGCACGAAACGATACACCGTTTAAAGGTAACCGTAAACACCGTCTTCTATATACGCGTGTGTATAACGTCACACGCGAAACCACCAAGAATCAAATGTATGATTCCTCTAAGCTTCCACACACAATACGTTCTTAGCAAACAATGAAGTATGCTAGTACTAGTAGTGTATTAGCAAACGATCAACGAATCTTGACAATCAAGTAAACCGAATGAGTCTTTGTTGTTGAAGGTCGAACCACCAAAAGACCACGAAAACCCTTTGTGGGTTTTGTTGCGATCGAACCAAGAAGGAAGAAACAAGAGAACCGAAACCTTTTGGGTTTTGAAGTTCGGTCGAGTATTAGGAGTAGAGGCACGGACGAATTTTGGTTTTTTAGGTTTTTCAAGATATGAATAATGAAAAACTTTAACCCCTATATATAGACCTTGTTCAAGCATCCTAAACCCATATGGAATGGGCTTTGTAACCGACTAGGAGAAGCAAAGCCAAACCATACCCTTCTATTTTTCGGTTTTGTATATTTAGTCCCTTAACTCTTTAATGACTAATATTTTAATACTTGTTATCATATAACGATCGTTTACTAAACACACTAATTAAACATTGTTTACGTATTAACGTGTGCGTCCCCTTAGGTTCAAATAAATATTCCGGACATATATTAATTCATATATGAACATATTCCAACAGCTCCCACTTGGACATGTATGAATAATATAATAACATTGGTAAGCGTCTAGCAACACGCCAATGCTCCCAGATAATTTGAGTATGGTTTCACAGGGCATGAACAAATGATTTATGAATTTACAATCCCTTTGTTTCCGACACCGTTGTTAAAATGGATATGGATCAATGTCATTCCATATTTAACGATTCTGTTTCTCATATATGAAGTAATCAAGATTACTGAAAATCAATGAGACATATCTTCTTGAGTTTTCAGGTACGGCCATACACACATCTGATTATTTCTATGAGGGGCCCAGTGGTATCTTCTTCAACAATTTGAAGGAACAAATTCTATATTGACTACAAGTGTCCAGTCATCATGTGGCATAAACCATTCTGACATAGCCCTTATTAGTTACCTTATTCAGGACAACTTAAACTATATCAAGAAGGAATATCCACATATGCTAAACCTACTTGCATCTCAAGTCTAAGGATTTATGTAAATAAAATCACGTACAAGATTCACTTGATGACGTCGATCCATAAAGTGATATTCTTGTGGCGGGGAAATCCAATATTCATCTTATGAATATCATGTGAGTTTGGTGGACTCATCCTTAATATCTGTAATATCACATATCTATAATATCACCAATCACTCAGAATTGTCTTAGTTTAACAATATTCCCATATTGTTAATCGACAACGGATTAATTTTAGAATAATACATTTATTATTCATGGATTTAAACATGCAAATATAGGACACAATTTATAATATAAAATAACAAAATACCAACGTATCATTATCATAAAATAAAATGTTTTCTCTCCTCATCATGAATATCCCACCAAAATGTGCCAACCTAACAACATATCTAAAGGCATCACCTAGTTTACTTAAACAACACGCTCTAATCTTCAACGATATTAATGACTTACAACACTTGTTTGCAAGAAGTGTAACATCTTTTGTATCAGAGATATTCGTATTCTTAAAATCGAACATTTCCAAAACCGTGCTATTCAATGGCAATTGATGTAGCCAATGCTCATCTTTCACTATCACTTCAATATGATAACAATATTTCAAACACAAAGTTCTCAATTGGTTACAATACTTAGAGACATGCATTATTCCATCTGTTGAAAACCCTTCACACTTCCTAATCTTCAAACTCCTTAAATCCCTACCACGTGTTCTCGCCAGTGTCTCGAGATCTTCATCTTGAACAACCAAACGACTGATATGAAGTTCTTTCAAACACCTAAACTCGAGAGCTAATTGTTCAATCCATGGGGTGATTATCATATCATTATAATATGTATCATTAAGATCAGCTAATGGAGGACCTTTAAGTGACAAGGTCTCCAGGAAAGGGAATATTTTAAAGAGGCAGGGTTTGTGTAGTAAAGTGTATAGACAGTTACGCTCTTACGTGTAATCCCAACAATCTCACACAACTTACGGGAAACTAAAGAAACGGAGTGACGGTCCTCGAGGTTGTGTATATAAGGTATAACTAAGTCTAAAAATTCCTCCCCCACTTTGGTTTTTTCGGGTTTGTGTTTGGTCATAGGGTTGGTTGGTGCCATTAAGGTTTGGTTTGGCATAAGGTTTCGAAATTCAACTGACTAACTAAACAGCTTAGCTATCATCGGTTTCTTAACTATTCCACTAGCCTATCAATCAGGGACGAAAGTTTATAAGGGCCAAAGGGGGTTGTGACCCCCCAAATTTATTGTGGTTATGTACAAAATTTATCATTTTACTAATACTAGTAGTTATTTTTTACACCAATTGTTGAGGAAAATGTATATTGGCCCCCCTAAAATGAATACCATATATAATGGCCCCTCCAATAAAAATGTTTAAGTTCCGTCCCTGCTATCAATAAAATCCCTAAATCAATGAATAAAAAGGCTAACAAAATAGCTGAACGATACCCTTCTTTGGTCTTATAACAATCAATAGCATAGACTAATCACAACCCTATAAAAGTACAACATTTAAGTCGTTGAGACATTTTATCAAACTGTTAGAGTGTAAACACAAATGAGCCAAAACCAAGCTCAGTTCTAATGTAATTCTTGAAACTGAACGAGATCACATGATTGAAAATGATGGCTGATTGTTATGGGGTTTTTGATTTTTGTGAAAGATAACTAGTGTGTGTGAACTTTGGATTTTGTTTTTTTATGTTGTACTTATCGTTTAACCATAAATAAAACTAAGAAACTAGAAATGGAGATGGTTAGTAGTGAAAAAAAAATCGAAAACCGAAAAAAAATCAAAAATCGTAACTGATCAAAACCGGGTTTGACAAAAACCGGTTCGGTTTTTGGCCAAACCACCGGTTTTTCAATAACTCGAACGGTTTTTACCGTTTTTAGGAACCGGTTTTCCCAATCGGGTTTTAATAACCAGTTACAAACCGTTTTTTGGCGGAAAATGTTTAAAATTTCGAATTTCAAATTTCAAACCAGTGGAAAGCGACGAGGGGCGTGTTTTTGAATTTTTGGGTCTAATATTTACTGTTTTGCCATTGTATGTTTAGTATAAATAGAGAGGTTGTGTGTTGGTTGAATTACAACTTTCACATAAGCAAAAAACACTTTAAAAATCAAAATTGAAACTATTTCACTAATGGCAACTCAATCTAGTTCAACTACCACTGGTGTTGGTTCTTCAAGTGCACCGACGGTTAAAGTTTTACCTTGCACCCGAAACCCCGCTACTTGGCATAACTTCAACCTCGTCAAGATATCGGATAAGACGACCAAGGCTCAATGTAAGCGTTGCTTTCATTTTTTGTCGGCGTCATCCAACTCGACGTTGAAGGCTCGTATCAACAAATATTGTGATGCACTCAAAACGGCTCCGGAAGTGGGTCAATCATCTATGGTTTGAGATGGGTCATATTGTATATAATTTAGATGTTGTACGTGAACAATTTGTCGATTTGGTGATTTAAGAAGCCTTGTCGTTCAACCACTTTGACAACCCTCGAATGACGAGGGTGTTTCAAAACCATCGTCAACCAAAGTATAATCATGTAAGTCGTATTACTCTTAACGCGATGCTAGGAAACTATGGAAAACGGCTAAACAACAACTAATAGATGGTTTTTTAAATTTAAATGCTAGTGTAAACTTAACAACGGATGTTTGGTCCGCTCCTCATGGTTTGCCTAGTTCGTACCTTTGTGTTACCCCACATCGGATTAATCTCGAAACCTGGCAAATGATGAAGCATACCATTGCATTTGAAGACTTTCCGGTTCCTCACTCGAGAATTGGTTTATTCAGGATGTTGAAAAGAGTGTTCATCAACTTTCACACAGAAGAAAAATAATATTTGAACTACGTTGGAAAATGCAAGTAATAACACAAATGCAACTCGTAGACTAAAAGTTAAATTCGAGCTACCTTTGGATGACATAATTTATTATAGTCGATGTGTTGCACACATCATTAACTTGGTTATGCAAGTAGGATTAGCGGTGACCCCGATAGATCACATGAAAGAATGTTTTAAAACAATGTTAAAAGATATATTTAGCGGTGATGTGAGGGTCGTAGGGGACTTCTACAAGAAATTTACAACTCCCTAGGCAGTGTACCTAATCGTTGCAGTGTAGTATAGGCAAGACTCAGGGGTTGTTATCGTTCTCTAGGGGAATAGGTTGGGAAGGCTCGAACAGAGCTTAGCCAAGATCTACAGAGTTGAAAGGAGATTCTTTTTGTATTTTTATATTTTATAGAAATCAGGTAAATCAATGGTTTGAGAGGTTGGTTTGTTTAACTAATAACTAAACTAAATATAATCTAATCTACTGGTGATAACTTTATGATAAACTAATGTATTTACTTAATCATGCATTACTCATTAGATTTCTTCTCCTAATCATGTTGCCTTGTCACACTTGTGATGATCTGTGTAAGTATTTCTTAAGTCTTGAACGAATTACACGAACCCGCCGTCTATTTAATATTCCGTTCAACCATATAAGGGGTAAGGTAGTATGAAGACTGTTACCGATGCTATCCTTTCTACACTTCTCGCGTTTCCCTAGACATCTATTGATGTGTGCTAAAACACACATCATTTATAACCCGGAAAACATTATTAATCGGACTAAAATATACTAAAATTTGGTAATTATCTTGCAAATATGTTTGTTTGGTATTTTTTGTTTTGCAGGTAAAAATGATTGAAAATAATGCAAAAATGGGTATTTACGGGTTCGTTTCGATCAAGAGTGCT
>BQNB010015903.1:43107-72477 GCA_026074375.1 Tanacetum coccineum
TTATCGAGTCTGTCTTCCCAGACATCAATACGGCGTATCCGCCCCATACCATACGGTGTATTGATTATCTGGACGTTATCAGTCTTTATTTTTATTGCACTTTAAAAACATTATTGTCAGATTTGGAATACGACGTATTCACTAACCTGATACGCCGTATCCACCAAAACTGACTCGTATTTAATTTGTTTAGTTTAGTTTAAATTAACCGTAGGTACCAAGATAGGAATGCACATGTTTTTCTTATATTCTATACATGACCTCATGAAAGAAATATCAACGAAGTTAGTGGAATGCATATTTTCTAAAATTCTATGTGTGTGCTGTTCGTGCTAGGATTCAGACACTTTTTCAACACAAATGTTGCTCATAAACGCAACTTGGAGAATCTACCGAGCAAATATCAGGGGAGTTTCTCATTCTAATTCTTTTTAAATTCTCGTATTTAATGTTTTATCTATACAACGAGGATGTTGTATAATTCAAGTAGGGGCAGGGGTGGAATTAGAATGATTACTAGTCTTAATTTTCACACTAAAATGCTTAAATTATGCTCAAATTTAATTTTTTTTTCAAGCATACTTTTGTGAGATTACATGTTACATAACCCGCACACAATAACCCTTGTTAGATATTGGAGGATTTAGCCTTTCCGTTTCTAAATGTTTACCCAAATTCCGCAAAATATGATTGTGCCAGTGATGTGTCGTTGTGTGGTGTATATTTTATTGATTCAAGTTTTAAATTTATATTTTGCCGACTCAAAAAAACTTGTTTTTTTTTTTAAATTGGGTAATATCTTAGGAAATACTCATAAATCGCCCTTTACATGTTGCTTATTAACTAACTACACCGGTTAGTTAACCTCACGTTTAAACCCTTTTCCACTCTCATCTTTAGAGTGATGATCCACTAGAGGAACCTATAGAGCCAATCCTTTAGGAATTTACACCAACTATTTGTTTCGTTACAAACTTACACCTTAACCTAGCCTGTTAGATTAAGTTTAATTTACTGTTGCTAGTTGCCTAAAGTGTAAAGTTTGTATTTCCTAAGTCTTGTGTCATTTTCTATCTTTGGTGCGGTTGGAAATTTGCACAATGCAAATGGGAATGTATATTAGTAGTCAAAACTCATGTGATTTTACTACCGTCACAATTATTGGTGAATCCGAAGAACGAAGGAACTACCGAAGAAATTATCTAGAATTATTATGATCGTAAAAATGGTGAAACTACACCAAGATTTGAAGAATAGTTTAAAAAAAGAGAAAGAAAGTTTAAAGATAATCGTTTCGTAACTACCAAAGGAATTACATGAAGGATCGATTATTCATTGATACGTCTAAAAAATCACTAGCATGTAGAGTATTGTACAAAGTGGAAGATATCGCTACTTACCTTGTAGAGTATGTAAAGTTTTGGGATGATTGGGAAGTTGACCGTTACGGGAACGCCAACTTAGGTTGTTGTTTTTGATCTATGATCAAGACGTTGTCAATAGTTGTGTCTTTATCATGGTAACGGGCGGGAAAAAGTGTCTAGCAACTTGTATCTTAAGTCTTAATCTATTTGTTTCTTGATTTTTATTTAACAATAATTTACTTCCCTCTCACTTGATGTTTAGTCGCTGGTTTTACGCGAATGAGGATTCATACGAACATGCATGTCTATTTCGTCGTTACGGCCATGTATGCATGTCTTGTACCTCGTTGGTTTACGACTTTTGGTGAAAGTTAGAAGGTTCCTACCCTATATCATTCTTCATCCTAACTGTTGGTTAAATTTGAATGGGGATGTGATCAAACTCACATGTCTTATTCGCGTTACGGACTTATATGTTGGTGTTCAATGCTTGTTGGAATGGTACTTCTGGTGCGTTTTTGGAAAGATTGTATCAGGATGGCTTCAACCGTTACACATTTCCCATATTAAAAACATATTGAGTACCTTTATAAACTTGTTACTCCTTGGCTTTAGTTGTGGAGATGTGTATCCTTGCCAAGCTTATATTAAAATACTCGTCACGACTGAGCAATTGAGCGAATTGTTAATGTTATCCACATAGGATTAGTTGAGTGATTTGAGTGTTTTCATCTTCCTATTTCGTGAGGTGTTTGGTTGTGTACTTGTAATAGATCGAATAAATGCTTTAACTGAAAATATCCTTAGGGTTAGATTTTTATAAACTTCTAAAGACTACTTGAGGACAAGTAGGATTCAAGTGGGAGGATATTTGATGACATCAAATAACATCTATTTTATAGCATCATTTATCCCATGTTATTAACCCGTTTTGTATAGTTATTGCAAAGAATTGTTACTTAATCTTTTATATTTGAGAATTGCAGTAATTATGGAGTGATTGGTGAAAGTTGGCAAAGGGAGCGCATTCTAGAGCTTAAAAGAAGATATTTTGAAGATTACTATTCTAAAGACCAATTCGCCATATCCATCAAGGAAGATACGGCGTATCCGTGCCTGCACTCACTAAAGACCACAGAGGATGAAGGTCAATACGCCGTATCTAGAGATACTCAATACGCCGTATTCAAGATATAGTATTTAAATATTCTGGAAGATATCAAGCGTGGTCCCTACTCTAATAAATCCCCAATACGTCATATCTAACTCATGGATACGCTGTATCGAACCGACTTCCAGGCCTTATAAATAGAAGGCTCAAAAACGAGTTTTAAGGGTGCTAAATCATATTCTCAATACCTAAACCATAAAAGTTGATTTTTAGAGGAGAAAAAGAGCAGAAGAGGTCGAGCAACGTTATCAATTCCATAGAAGACAACGTGTAATTCCATATACTCTAGTAATCGTTTAGTTTTTGGTATCATTCGTTAACTTGGTTAGTTTACCTTGGCTAAATAATTGCTCTTGTATTTATTAAGATGTTTGAAGGCTAATACCTTTGGGTATTAGCCATTATTATGAAGATCTGAATGTTTGGTATTTGTTTTAATCGATTTCTTGATTTATCGTTGAATGCTTGTTTATGTTTATCAATTTATACTTGTTTATGCGCTTTTGTATGCGACCTATCATTCAACTGGATCTAGTGATATGGCCCAAGTAAATCTAGAGTCTGGGATTGCTCTCCATATAGTAATTTATACATCAAGAATCATAGTTACAGAAATATTGTTCTTCTAAGTCTGTGTCTATGATACGCTTCGGGCTTAACTAGTTAATTGGACATTGCCAATGGTTTATTGATCGTGTTGACTAGCAGGTGACCTAGATAATTCAACAAGTAACATTCTGATTCCATTGGATAGTTAGACAAGTGGACTACTAGTGTCTAAATTACCATTAAGCGGTAAGTGGGTAAAGTCTCTATGAGCTAGGGTTTAACAAGATCACCATTGCTTTAATCCTTAAGATAGATTATAATCAGCAAATAAGGATGCTTTATGTGGATGCTTTAATTGTGATAGGATTAATGTGTCTAGGTCTTAGGATGATGTAACGACTAAGTCTTAAGAATGATATGCCACCTCGAGAGAAGAAATCATTGCACTTAATAAACAAACCAACATTCTAATCAGATTAATAATGGTTAATACATTATTCTTATATTTGGCTCGATTGCTCTTTTATATTTTGTTAATTAGCTTACGTGGGTTAAAGTGCATTGAATTGAGTGTAGTCACCAACCAAACCGTGCCAGTCTCTCAAGCTAAAAACCCTCTTTCCCCGTTAGAATTAGGATTTAGACTGACATAGGTGTAGAATAGAATTAACATAGATTAGATAACCAAGATATTAATTAAACTGATAGATTTAAGCTCTCTTTAAGTGTTCGACACCCTACTTACCATGAAACTACTACCGATCGGGTACACTGCCCGTTAAAGTGTTGTTATATACACCACACAATGACACATCAGTGTCGAACACTTGAAGCGAAGTTAAATCTCTCAATTTATTTATATTTTAGTTTATCTAATCTAAGTCAAACCTATGCTAATCCTATGTTAGTTCTAATCCTAATTCTAACAGTAAAAAGGGGGGTTTTAGCCTGAGAGACTGGCACAGGTTTTTTGGTGACTACAATCAATTCAAGACACAAGACACTTTAACATACGTAAGCTAATTAACAGAAGATAAAAGAGCGGTCGAGCCTTATGATAGAAAATTGTATTAACCATTATTAATCCGATTAGAACGTTAGTTTGTTTATTAAGTGCAATGATTTCTTCTCTCGAGGTGGCATATTATTAAGACTTAGGCTGGAATTATTTCTAAGATCTAGACACAATATGTAACACCCTCAATTCAGCTCGGTCAGCGGAAGGGTCCAATGGTGTTACGTCGTAGCACAATAACTCAAATCATAGAAAACGACTCAAAAAGAGGCGTTTTGAGAAAATTTCATTCATTTGAATAAAATAAAGTTTACATCACGGGTCCCAATAAGTTTAACAACATCATACAACGTTTTACAAAACATTTTCAAATGAATAATTATTTAGCGGGCCTTCATATCTCCATCGCCGAATTACCTTCAAGGTCCTGAGATAAAACATGCTAAAAGTCAACAATAATGTTGAGTGAATCCATAGAGTTTATATATATAAACAATAAAAATAATTTCCGAACACAAGTATCATTTTTCAATATTCATCGGGATATAACGATGTGGCCAAACAAAGTTATATCGGGGGATTATTATAAGCCTCATGACATCGAACCTTACCATATATATTCAATATAATGCCCACTATACACCCTCGCTATGAGTGTATCTTATTCTCTATACAATGCATCCGTGGTGTCGTATTCCCGACACATGACGATAGCTAGTCGTCACGGATTGGAGGTGGTAGCCTCCAAATAGTACTATTTCATGTATAAGCGTATGCCTTTTTCTCGGCAATTAACAATTCATGATTTCCGCGGGTCTTTTATCTAGCGAGTTAAGCTAACTTATAATAATCAAGGCTACTAGCATACATTCGGGTCCCTTGTGTTCTATTTTAAAAACAAGCATGTTATCTCCCTCGCGGGTTTATAAAACAATTAAAGTGTAAAAATGCGAGGCTATGAACTCACTTAGTGATGTCGGACGAGAATATCGATGAATAAAAACTTCGAAAGTAGGCGCGTCAATCAACCAAGACCTATACAAATTGTAACGGGTCTTAGGTTTCTAGTCGATAAAATAAAATTCAAAATTTAAATATGTATATATACATGTATCTTATATGATGATCAACAATTTATAATTCCCCAAGTTTTATTCTCATAGTCTTCTATGTGTTTAACATGTACTAAATTAGCTCATTTTTCACTAGTTGTTACCAATTTTAGTCCAAAGGCCCAATAGGCCCATTTATGAGTCCATTAAGTAATTTAGTCCATTTTATAAGTCCAAGACCAGATCTTAACCCATTAATTGGGCCCAAGTGGGTTGGGTCCAAAGTTAAGTCCAATAGGTCCATTCATATACATTGGGCCTAATGGCCCAATATGGTCATATAGTCCATTTTAAGCTTGTTTATGAGTTTATAGTAAATTTTCGGGTTCTCGATGTCGGGTTAAGTTTATTATCAGTAGGTTCATCATACAAAAGTTCCCAAAAGGGGGTTCTACCATCTCGGGTTTTAGTCGCAAAAATGCTCTACAATTTTTAGTATTGATATAGACGTAAAAAAAATTATATGTTTATGCTTACAAAAATAGTCATATCTTTCAAACCATAATTGGTATACTTATAAAATTTACATTCCTAGTTTCATTTTTAAATGTATGTTATAAATCATAAGTCATTTTTATACTTATTTTAAATAAATATATAATTAAGGTCACTTCATCATACAAAGGTCAAGTTGGCATTTTTGGCTGAAAATTCACTTTCACCATTTTTGATGCCATTTTCAAACCATAATGAATTGGTTGATCATCCAATTGGTGCAGATCCTACATGATTTTATCTAGGTCTCATAGTTATAGGTTTTTAACCAACTCAGTACGCAATCATGACTTTTTATACGTTCTGTCCAGCAAGGTCAGATTTGATGACTTTTGGTAAAATGGTCATAACTTGGTCAATTTTTCATTGAGTATCTAATAGCACATTTCATCTATCTCATCTATCTACAACACTAGTTAGACTCAAATCAAGTCTATTTATTATGTAAAAAATCCATTAACTTATGTTTACAACAGCTTAAATTCTAATGAGTTCTAGCAAGTTTTAGTGGTTGATTTAGTCATTTTTTTACCTAGATCTATACATGCATGAACCATTTTATTACTTGATCATCATTTACAATATATGTAAATACATAAAATGAAATCAAAATAAACTTAAACAAGTCTCATTAAATCTTTAACCCTACAGAAAAGTGTATGGACAAGATCACAATGATCAAAACAAGAACAAGCTTGATGATGGCTTGCAACTCCAAGGCCCTTAATTCTACCAATTATTTGATGGCCATTTTATTTACCATTGAATGTGTTTTTTTTAGTGGAAAATGTAGGAAATATGAAGTTTGACGGCGGTGACTGGCGGCAGGTGTCGGTTTTTGGATGATCGGAAAAGTTTTGGTGGTGGTTGTGGGCGTGGAAGAAGTGTGTGTTTTATTTTATAAAAATGAAGAAAATTGAGGAAGTAAATTCTACTATATTATGTCTTGCACTAGTTTGGACTTTTGACAATAATAGTCCTCCCCTCTTTTCAAAAATTAGTTTTTGACACATGAACTTTTTACTTAAATAAAAATCAACTATCGTGGCTCGGGATTAAACTTCCAAGACCATTTTTATTTTCGTGTAACTTTTATTTTTAAATTCTAAACATTTGATAAGAATATATAAATTTTCAAGACAAGGACCAAAAGACGACGTTTGTTAAAAAATAATAAAATTTCAATAAAAAAATAAATTTTGTTTTTTTTTTTTTCCCATTCGAAATAAATATACGAAATTCATTATTATTGAGACAAATAAAATTTCTTAAATTTCGAGTTTGTTATGAAAGATACAAATAAATGAAATGCAACAAAATTATTTCTACGGCATTTTTGAAAATATAAACGTCGATGCCTTACGTAGAATTCGTCGGTTCTTTGTAAAAGTCGTGTAATTTACGAATGTAAGCCCTAATTCTCCCGGTTAGTCGTGAGTTCATATCTCACATAAAATAAAAATTATAAAATCTCAATACTCGAGAATAAAATAACGATCTTAAAATTGAGGATTGTCACATATTTAATTTGTCACAATTAAAAGCATGCATAAAACATCCTTATTGATGATTATAACGATCTAGGGATTAAAGCATGGTGATCTTGTTAACCCTAGCTCTTGAGACTTTACACTTACCGCTGACGGCGATTGTTATACATTATGTGTCTACTTGTCCAACTTCTAATGAATAGTATGTTATTTGTTGAATCTATTTAGGTTCTACATTCTAGTCAAACATTCAGATAAACCTTGGCATTTATCCAAATTAAACTAGTTAAGCTCTGAGCGTATTGTTGGGTTTTAGAAGACTTTACAACTTACTGCTACTGGTTCAACATTGGTGTTGTTAGTGAAGATTTAGTGCTACTGAGAAAGATTGAAGAAAACAGACTAAGTCTTTAGTGCTATTAGTGTATAGTTAGTACTGCCAGTACATTGTTAGCACTGTTAGTATAGTTAGTACTATTAATAGTAAGTTAGTGCTGCTAGCACATAATAGTTAGTGTTGTTAGGAGATATGCATGAGTTAAATTAGGAATAGATATGCATTATCTCCTCAAGTGCTTTGTAAACCAATTAGAGTTTTCCTTGGTGTATAAAAGGAACCCTAGGCATAGTCAATATGTGACATATTCATCTTTCACAGAACTGTCTAATGATATTTTAACCTTTTCGACTTTTCCGATTGACTCGACTTTTGACTTTTATTTTCAAGTAAAAACAATTACCGCGTAACCGATAAATTTTTCAGAACTTATTTAATATATTATATATATATATATATATATATATATATATATTATATATATATATATATATATATACTTTATTATTTAAATCATAATTATATCTACATAACTTTTATTTTTATAAATTTTATTTATAGCAGAATTTATTGGCTTGAAATGTGAATCATCGTGTACCCCGACACGAACTAATAAAAATTTCATTTAGATTATCGTAATTTGATTTAATAAAAAATTGAATAAATTATTTTTTACTTCTCTTATTATAAAAAACGTTTGTTGAAAACGCGATCATTTAATTACGATTTATTTTTTTAGACAAAGCTTAAAAGTATTACTAAATAAACAATAAACAACTTTAAAATGAACGTTACAAAATATTTATGAAATATGGTCGAGTGAATACTCATTTTTGATGGAAAAATTATTTGGAACGCAATGGCGCAACTCTCGCGTCTTGAATCGACCGTTTACTAGCTCAAACGAGTCGCGAACCAATATTTTACAAAAACTTTCCAAAATATTACAACTTTAGTCCCTGGGGGAAACATTTATAAAACCTACCCTAGACTTCTAAGAACTTGTCACTTTGTTTTAAACATTTCAATATAGAAACAAAAAAACTTTTTTTTCTCATTCATAACATAACATAAACACACACACCCTCCTTATTAATTTTTTTTGCGGCGCCTCATCTTTTCCTGCCAAGTTTTCTGGCCACCAGAAAATTTTCCGGCAAGGTCGCCGTGCTTCTATCTCCGCCACCTCAACACCACCGATCTATTTACATGCACCAACCCCATCACCGATCCACACCATCTCCACTCCATCACCCACCGACGCCGCTATCATCACCATGCCACCACCATGGCTATAATATCATCACCGCCAGCCGCACACCAACATCACCATCATCACCACAGATTCACCATTACGCCCCGCATCCACACCTACTGCCATCGTGACCACGGCACAGCCGACACAGCCACCACTTCGAAACCACCGCCACTTTCACCCCTCTTTTCCGATTTGGATAATTACATATTTTTCTTGAAAAATTAATAACTAATTAAGAATGGCTTGATTCGAATTTATTTCTGTTTTTGAGTGTCGATTTGTTACCAAGCACACCACCATATGTGGTGTTCGGTTTGGCTTGGTATCACCACAGTCGCACCCTCGTGGTGTCGGGCTTGTGGTTATTTTTGTTTCTTTTGATTCTTGGTTATCTCGTATTAATTTCTTTATTACTCGACCGACATGCAAATCTAAATAAGGGATGTTTGTTTTACATCCGAATGCACCACTAAAAGTGGTGTTCGGTTTGGACCGCAGCCACCACAGCCGCGTCCATTGCATGACGTCGGGATCGTGCTTACTTTATCTTTCTTACTCGATGTATCTTGTCTTGCTATGTATTTGGTTAACCCGATTGGAAAACACGCCTGGAAAGGGGTGTTTGTTTCTGCGTAAAAACAGCCCCCATGGGGTGTTTGTTTGCTGAATTTCCAGCCTAATGGGGGCGTTTGGATTTGTGTTTAAAACTGCCAAACAGGGGCGTTTGGATTTGCATTTAACAGCCCTAATGGGGGTGTTTGGTTTAGCAGTTAAAAGCCCATAAGGGTGCGTTTGGTTTTAATTATATTTAACTTTTATGTAAATTAACAAATTATTAATTAGTGGACGCGAAAATACTTGTGATATTTATTGATGGAAAAGAGGAAATATTGAAATTTATATATATGGGAAACGTTATATAAATTGCAAGGTCATGCCGAAATTTATAAAAACTTATATACTTAGTATTTTCATTTAAAACTTTTACTATATTAGAATCCGATAAAAGAACAAAGTATATATTCTTTATATTCTATTAAATTGTAATTATACAATAACACGAGTAATGATCGAAAACTATAATTTTACAACGAGATAACTATTTTAACTAAAACCCGTCAAGAAAACGAAATACTAAATATAAAAGTATTATTTTATAAGTCCCGACTAAAGGACGATAATAACTATTGTTAAAACTTTTAAAATGTCATTCAAGACTTTAAAACGTGTACTTACTTTTAAGTAATAACTTTTATTTATTTCATTTGACGACTTCTGAACGCGTGTCAAATTATGTTGTTTAATTATATTTTTCTCACGTCGCTTATATAATACTTTTCTTATACAACATATATGCCGCGCTTTATATTCTTGTCTTATTTTCACGAGTGATATAATAGGTATACATACAACATACTTTAACTCGTTCTTCGACTTCGTCTATTTACATATTCATGTATAATGCCCGCACGTATTATATATTTTCTTGTCCTTCATATGTGATACATACTTAATATATTGCATGTTTGCATTTATCTGTTGAATGTTCGTCTTTATTATATAATTCAACATATGAATTATATAATTGTTCATTTTCCCTATGTGATATATACGAAATATATAACATACTTTGTTTTTACCTTTTCGATTTATCTTATTTAACCAACCACCAAACTCATATAACTTAAAAACCCAAATCCTTTATCAATATGTCACATTGATGTAATCATCCATCAGAAAACCCATATACAACATCCTAAACTGGTGGGTCATAACCGTTAAGATTAATTTGCCACAATTCGTGGAAGCGACAAGTTATTCATTGAGTTACGTGGGTTATAAGCTATTTGATTATTGCCTAGATCAAGGTGAAGTTCATATTTCCTCGACTTTATTCTTTTTTGTTTTGTAAAAACCACGAGGGAGATACCATGCTTGTTTGAGAAAATCGGAACATAGGTGATTTTATTATTGTGTACGTTGGTATGAGTGTATTGTTGTGGCCTTTCCTTCATGAACCGTCAATCAACCGCTAAACGTCGGTGAAAAGCTGAATGCAATAATCATAGATATATTTTGGCCTAACGACTCGTCCGGTTCTGTCTAAGTGTGTTCCTTGTGAGGGATACGGGACATTTTGTATTTAGTATTGGGAGTGCTTTCACTCCAGGTTGGGTACATGGTTAAGGTTCGGTGCATGGCTCTAATGCTTCGTTATTGATTGTTCTAGGAACTAAATATTCTTGCTATGCCTTGTGTTCAAATTGAGTTTGTTTATAACTTTATGAATTCACTCAACGTCTTGCGTTGACTTTTTGAGCATGTTTATTCTAGTTATATACTTGCTAGTTTTGGATGGGTTGAAATGCGGAATATCGGAAGGGACGAAGGACGTGGACTTGGTGAACTTTGCACATATGATAAAATGTTTTCTTTTAAAGAAACTTAAACATGTTTTGGGTTATTTTGAAATGAGTTTTTATAAAGTTATTGGGACCTTGTAACTCTGATCTTTTTAATAAAACTTGAATAGCGTTTACTGTGACTCGTGAGCTTATATTATGAAGTAGCACCCCAATGTTGTATTCCGCTGCGTTGTAAATTTGAGGGTGTTACAGATTGGTATCAGAGCACGAGTCATAGCGAACTAGGTCGTTTTTCAAAACCTGGACTATGGCTATTTTAGAAAAAAATTCACGAGTCGTTCACCGATATCCGATATCCGCGCGCGCAATCCTTCCCGATCCTTTTCGTACTTTGTGCTAGGCCTTTGATTGTGTACTTTATGCCAAGCGTGTAGTATAAATAGTAATTATATATATACGATATTCGTTCGACGACGAACCACTATATATATATATATATATATATATATATATATATATATATATATATATATATATATATATATATATGCCTTTCGATCATCGCTACACGCGTACATTCGAGTTGTACTATTGACATTATGTAATGGTGTCGCCATTATGATATGACATGATTAATTTCGTATATGTGAAGTACATATATATATATATATATATATATACACTACAATATTATATAGATTTGAGGCTTGGTTAGATTTTTGGTTGTGTTTCGGTTTGGTTGTTGTGATTTGAGTAGCGACTAAGGAATCAAAGAGTTATTGAACAAAGAAACAAGGCGAAACTATTTCTTCTCCGATTTTGCTTGGTATAGCATGGTGAGTAAATCCTATTACTAGTATAATCTTTGTTTTCGCGATTTAATTCGTTATTGATAAATGCTTGTGATGAAATCCATTGAGAACTTGCGTAGATTAGATTGAAAGCGTTGTTGGGAAAATTAAACGATTTTAATATTGTGTATATGTAAGTTTAAACTTGATATGAGTTGATTTTTGGGTCAAAAAAAACTTTTGGCATGTTTCCTAATACACGGTCTCGAGCAGAAAATTTGACACGTAGTTCAAAGTCTGAGATTTTGTAAAAACTTATTTTTAACTTTAAAATAAGGTCAAGCCATTTTTACGAACGTTTTGATATAAAATGAAGCTCTTGACTCCTTGTAACGAAGAAACTGTAACAAACTCGGGATATACACTTTAAGTGAAAATTACAACACTTGAAATAATTAATTAAAAGCTGACAGAATTTTTGAAGAGCAATTCTAGCACTTTCGAGTCAGTTTTAGCCTTCCGGTAAAACATGAAAGTTGTTCGGAATGTCGTTTTACTTTGCCGTGAGGCTTGTTTATTTTTAAATCACTTAAAAATTAAATAAGTTTCAGCATAATTTTGTAAGAGCATTTTGGTCATTTTCTGTCTAGATTCAAATCTCGACTAAAACTAAAAAGTTTTTCGAAATAAAGTTTTACATGAAATCTCTTTAGAGTCCGAGTCACGAAAATGGGATATAACGGGTCAGTTTTGAGAAAAACATACATATAGACTTATTAAAAAGGCAAACGTTGATTTTAAAAGTCAATTGGGCTAATTTGAATCTTGTTGGATAATTATAAAAATAATAAACTCTCATTATTCTTACTATATATGTTTATGGTATATAAGAAATGGATGTTAATAAAATATGACACAAGTGTCAAGATTTTAAATCTAATAATTATATCGATTATGGTAATCTGGTAACCGGACGTACTAAAAATAGTAATTTTCTTGAAATGGTAACTTTCCAAAAATAACAACTTTCTAAAGTTAAAAACTTGACAAAGATAGAAAGTCATCAATGAGGTAACATAATCTATTTATGTAAAAATTGTCGTTTTTACAATGTGTTAAGTGATATTAATTAGAATGCGCAAAGTGGATTTCTCATCGCATGCATACCTGTATTATTTTTTTTCAAGATAATCTAAGATATATATCTAAGGATACGAGGTACGTATCATTCGATCATACTTTATTATTTCTCTATTTACGCGACCCTACTATAGGTCGTGGTCGAGCACGTTGAATAGACGCCTCACTGTTTTAGAGAGAGAAACATCTTGACTCCTAGTGTGGACAATTCCAGTATTCAAATATATCGTTCGTTTACCTCATTCGATTGCATCGATTCTTGACTTACTACTTCTTGTACTTGCCATGATCCTTAATCCCAACCACCTTAATATCTTTTTATGAACAATTTATACCAAAAATATACAATAATTTATAAAATGTTTTATCAAACTAAATACCAAATTGCGTTGATTTTCATAAGAAGACAAAGCAAAAATGTGTTTCTCAAAAATGAATGAACAATAGTTGACGTGTTTCTCAAAAAAAATAAAATAAATAAAAAAAATAAAAAAATAATAAATAAATAAATATTTCTTTCCCATTTCTATGTCAAATGATTTACTTATTTTCAAGGATAGGTCAAAAACTTTCATCATCATATATGGTGTGTAATAATCGAAAATTTTTCTTTTTGACGAGGACGGATGTGTCATCGCTTGGTCCTCAATTATGCATAACCTAGCTAACTATGTATAATTCAGGAAGAGCCACGCTGTGTTGGATTAATCGTCGCATTTAAACTAGTGGTTTTGGATAAATGTTTGGGTGAGAACACTTCCAAATGGTGGATCCTTATGCAAGTAATCCTATTCGATTTGATTTCGTAAAAACAAGTCCGAATTTTCTTGCGTTCCTTGAAATCTTTTCTTGGATGGTGTTGACTTAGAAAGTCACCTTAACCGAATAATTCTAAAAAATATTTCCGCGTGTCACGTGTAACGTGTGAAATCCTATCTAAATCACAATGTTGTTGATGAAATACCAAGAGACCTGATACTGACACTGAGAAGGAATCTTAATGAGATTAGAAGACTGCCAAAGTGGATGAAAGCCAAGTTCGAGTAACTCCGGGACCAATGAAAAAGACTTCTCCTACATCAAATGTATCTTACATCATCTTTCTTCGTTTTTCTGATATGTCGAACAACGTCCGTAGAGGAAGGTTTCTTCTACGTCAAACTGTGAATCATTCATGTTCAAAAAAAACCCTAATCGTAAAGAAAACTTCTACCCCCGAAACGTATGTATTCGGTCATCTAATGTTACGAATGAATCCTACACAAGCTCGAGTTGTGAAATCGAGGTTTTGATTTGAATCCTTTTCTGCCTGTAAAACTTGAATACACAACGTAAGAGTGGTTACTCGAAAACCAACGTAGATCTCTAGCCAAGATGCTCAAAAGGAGAGCATTCGGCACGAGAGCCAAGCACAATGGTCGGATCCTACTGGATCATAGTGATGTCATCCGTCATCATTTTCCGTAGGGAATAAAATGGTACGCGATGGACAGTTGGAGTTTGCTGACTTTGTGATAGTAGATAAAAGACAATCCTGTTTGCCGTCTCTGTTTATTCAGTTGAGGAATCCTTGTGCTTGACTCGATCCTCAATGATCGTTGATGGTCAACAATGGATAACCATAGTTGAAAATTATGTGTACAATTTTTGCTTGCTATGTGTTTGTGTGTTATGTGATTTTTAGTCGAGTGGTCGTACGTTGTGCGAGCTCGAGGCGGCATTGTGAAATTACGCCGAATCGGATGGGTAACGCGTACACGATTTTAAGCCCCATGTTGAACGACACAGTGATAGGGGACCCTCTGACTCTCTTTGAAGACACGATACCAAGTCGGGTAGGAGCGGTCCCGCGATTGCGGTGTCGATCTCGGCTTAAGATAAAATCCACGGATGGAACCCGGGCCGGTGACGATCGTGCCTGGAGCACCGTGAAGAATGCTCAGGGTTTGATAATATAAGCAAACTTGACCATTTGATAGGGGATGGAACCATGGCTATAAAGCCCATGAGCACCCTGTGATATTAAAAATCTCTTTTTGGGGATGGAACTATGGCTATAAAGCCCATGAGTACCCTGTGATGTTAAAAATCACTTTTTGGGGATATAACCATGGCTATAAAGCCCATGAGCACCCCGTGATGTTAAAAAAAGTCTCTTTTGGGTATGGATCCGCGTGAGAACACCCTACAATGATAAAAATCTATTTGAATATGCATCCTTGGCTTTCAGGCCGGAATTATTCGTTGTTAATCATGGCTTGGCTATTTAGCAAGCATGAGTTAACGTGATTGAACTGATTGATTGACATGGTTTGGCTATTTCGCAAGCATGTCGTTATATGATTATATGTGCTTAATGATAAGTGCCTTATCTTGATTAATGTCATAGTGCCTTCGATAGATTTATGTATTCTCTAAGTGATTACCGAATCAATGCGTTCTCTTTTGATTTGCATGGCTTGACGGTTAGTGATTGCGTCCTGAACACACTATATATAATATGTAAGGAGGATATCAATAATAATATAGTATAGTATTTCCGTCGGGTTCTAGATAAACGCTTTTAACCAAAGCAATTATCAAAAACCTTCCGGGTCGTTTCCTCGACGAGAGGTGAATGGAAATCTACGTTCAAGTTGTAAATCGAGCTTGATTGTCATTCAAGTTTTTGGTTTTGGCTTTAAACTAAAAATTAAACTAATATTAATTCTAAGATTTAAAACTACAAGGTTATACTAAAATTGGTCTAAAAGATATAAATGAAAAATATGCTTGCTAAGTGACGTGAAATGTTCCTTAAGTGTGGGCTTAGGTTTAACGAATTAAAATCCTTAGAAAACAAGTTTCAAGAAATTAAATGACAAGTAAAGTAAAATGCTTTTTAAAATAAATGACAAGTATTTAAATTGCATTAAAAGTAAATGACGGTATGTAAATTGGAAAATTCTAATGACTATTAATTGTTTAAACCTTTTTAAAACCGCACTTAAATTCCAAATCACTAAATCACTTAACAAGCATTAATTAAACTACTCGTTACTCATAATGATAAAATAACCAAAGCTAAATATTTAAAAAAAAATAAGCTATACTAATTAACTGAAAAAGGATAGAAAATGGAACCGAATTGAAGAGCCGCAAATAAACGATAACCTCCCGATTAAATAAGCTAAAGAAAATAATCAAATTCTATCTAGCTTATTTAATCCGTAAGCTTCACGCCTCATGAGTTGACAGGTACCATCGTCACAAAATTAAACAAAACAACAAAATGATAAACATTTATACTATTTGTAAGTTTAATACTATTTACACAAATACACTTCTCATTTCTGTTATCAAAATATGAAACAAGCCTATGGTTTAAACTGGCCCAATACACTTTGTCTTAGCACTTAACGAAATTGAAACATGTTTTAGAAAATTAAAATGCCAACTGAACAATTTTACAAGCTAAAAAATATTAACCTAAACTCTAATAAGCTTTAGAAAATAAGCCACTACACAAGCTGAAACTTCATTAAGCAATATAACTCAAATAACAATTAAGCACTAGCAATAAAAGATCTTAAACCGAATCTAAATTTAAAGGGAGTCAATAAGCAAAATAATTTGAAAAGTCGGCTAAACGAACATTAAGCAATTCACAAAGCTGAACAAAATAAGCATACTTTAAACAACTAACAAATTTATAAGCTATTAAGACAACGAACATAGAAAATAAGAACTTTATAAGATAAAAGCACTACAAGCTAGAATCTTAACACTATAAGCTCAACGAATCAAATAAGCTATAAGGAAAAGCTTATCAGATCTGCGATAAGCTCAGTATAAGAACAACTAAAACAGATTTAAGCATTTGAAATGAAAGTAAATAAGCAATAAGCACTCGAAAAAAACTTCGATAAATAGATGGAACGGTACAAAAATAAATCCTAACTATTACATGGAAATGAAAATATGAAAATAATAGATTAAAACTAATCTGATCTATTTCTAATCTAAAAACTAGAAAGAAAAAAAAACCAAAAAAATGAGTTACGCGAGTCCTCTCTTCATCTACCAAAGAAAAAAAAAGAATGAATAATAAAGATAAAATCCCATGTCTTTCTTGTTGTGCTTCAATCATTCGATGTGTGATGAGCCAATGATTGCTCAATATTTAATGTCACACGGATAGCAAGAGAAGATAAGTTGATCCAGCCGTTATCTTTACTCTACGTGGACTTTCCTTTGCTTTAATCATAAGCAGAAAATTGGGACTGTTGGATCATTCGGTTACAAAATGAAATGAATTAAAATTGTATATCACATTGCCCCGCCACGTGCCTAATTCCTATTCGTCCAATCCTTCATAGTGGAGAAGCACATGACCACTTTGATTTAATTTCTTCCACACGTGACCCTGATGTCATCTAATGTCACCCAACATTAATTTTGGACTTGGTAATGGGCTTAAGTTGGGCTTGGGCTGGTCCGGCCCGTTAAGTGGGTTACGGGCTGGCCCAATAATATCTGAGGGCACCGTTAGACTCGTTTTTCCGCGCTCTTTCTCATCCCGTGTTTGGTTTTGTCCTGCTTTGTCTTTATTTTTGTCCTTTTCTTGATATCCGGTACCTGCACATACATAAACACAAAAACAAACATATATTTGCAATTTTTATTATGTTTTTGGTTATTTGGGCTCGTTTTTCATGGTAAAAGGTATGTATAAAATAGCAATTACCAAATTCCCCCATACTAAAATATTATCATGTCCTCACACAATGTAATAAATACGCGCTTAAAACTAAAAATTCCAATCCCCCCAAACTAATCACCTTGAAACGTAGCAAAGTGCTCATCTAAAGGAATTAAAGAATCAATAGTTAAGAAACGCCCCATTTTTCCATTTTCAATATTTTTCCTCTTTTTTTTCATAACTTTCCATACTCAACACTTCATAACATTATGTTTTCATCATTTAACTTAGGATCATGGAACAAGCAAAATAAATTCCTCGTTTCCAACTTTCTCTTTTCTAAACTAAGCTTAAAAATAAAATCATTGTTAAATACAAGTCATGATACTAACACTACTCATAAATACTAATTGTGTACTTACCTTTCCTCCCGCAAATCCTAATTTTGTATCTCAAGATTTTACTTAAGTTATATACCCGAAGGCTCTTTAAGACTTGTTTCGATATTTATTAATCCAAAAATAAAGCGGGATGGTTGAAAATAAAGTTTAGCTTCCACCCTTATCCTTGAAAAACCGATGAAGTGAACGAAATTTTGGCTTTTGTTGCTTTTGCCTTAATTCATGTCATATACCCTAAGGCTCTTTAAGACATAAATCAAGTAATATTATTTACACCATATACCCTTAGGCTCTTTAAGGTGCAAATAACTAAGCAACATAATCACCAATTTTATAAGTACCATATACCCTAAGGCTCTTTAAGGTATAAATAATTTTATGATTAGTATTACTTTTGCCATATATCCTAAGGCTCTTCAAGGCAAAAAGTAATAAAATGATTCACTCTACTCATACCATATACCCTAAGGCTCTTTAAGTTATAAGTAAAGCAATAAACATGTGATGCATATAATAAGCAAAAATTCGAATCATCGACATCCAAATCAACAGGAAGTTACTAAAAATTAAATTGAACCGGACAACCTTATTTATTAAACATTTATGCATATAAGTGAGACAAGCTAATGGGAGAAAAAGCCACAATTAATACTTATGAGCTTGAAAGAAAACCAACTATTCCACGTTTAATATCATGACTTATAATTAACACTATCATTTCTTATTCTTCGCAATTTAAAATCTCTAAGAAAGAGACTCGCGAATGCTTAGCCTAGCGAATTAAGATCGGCACTTTAACAAGTCACATAGACTGGCAACAATCTCAACTCTAATAAATCGAGTTCGGCATAATGGATAAGCCTACATAAGACTAGCAACAAACTTGATTTATATATGTTAAGAAGAAAACCGGCCGGGTCAAAATTTATTTCTCGTTCTCACCTTTATTTGTGTTACAACACTTATTTCATCACTTTATTCCAACATTTATCACTTTTTTTCACTTTATCATGCACAATTTTTTTTAAATTTTGCTATTTTCACATAAATCACATATTTTTGGTGGAAAAACAGGTTACGTGAGAACAACGGTTGCAGGTATAATCAAATCGATAGATTCCCCCCCATACTAAAACTACACATTGTCCTCAATGTGAGATTGATACCCCCATACTAATTTCAATGCATAATCTTGATATAAAGGGGTCTCTACGCAAATCTAAAGCCGTTTATTAAGTATGCTAAAGATAAACGTTAGTCGATAAGATTTAGGATATCGGATTCCCAATATAAGCATGCTAAGGATTTGAAGAGCGAGTGAACGATGGACAAAACACCGAGCACGAGAGTCTTCAAAATCCGGGCAATCCTGGACATAAAATCACAAAACACGAAACACGAGAAAGGAAGAGGCGAGCCTCCTCACATCAAATGTTAGAAAATAGATAAGAAGATAGAAACGCTTGTTTTTGTTAACCGAGTCACGAGCTTGACTCGACCCCGAATTAAGTTGTCCATGGGGGAGCAAATGGAAGAGAAAATCTCAATCGGGCTTTCATTAATGTTTGGATAAACATTAAAGCACATGAAAGTTCCATCCCGATGAGATGCCACCGGTTCTAAGTGGAGATGTCGGGGTCAAAAATGGTGTCTTCACTCCCGGTGGAGAGAAGTAAAGGAGAATCCTCAGGGTAGGTGAGAAACGGGAGAAAAGTCCGAATGAAAAATGTGAAGGAATCGTCATCTTCAACATTTGGGGAAAAAACAATCTCACCTCCCCCTAGGTCAAAACATTTGTCTTCATTAAGCTCATCAAAATTGTTTATCACGGGCGCATCGGGCTCAATGTCGAAGGTAAAACGCTCATACTCGGGAATAGGATCATCGTTAAGTAAGTCGTTAAGAAAAATAATATCCCCTTCCGAGTCAAAATCACTCTCAATACCTGGTGGTATCGAGTCTTCCGAAACAAGAAATGTATCAACCTACTCTATAAGAAAGTCATTATCCACAACTGGAATAGGAGAAGAGGAGGGATATTCGAGCACAAAAGGAATAGAAGGAGTAAGATTCAATGCTTCGTCTCGAATTCGGTAAAGAATTATCCAAATGGAGAAAGAATGTATCGGACCTCCTCTAAGAACAATCACTATCCGCAACGGGATAAAACTGGAAGAAGGAGACTCGAGCACACGCTCCTGAGTATGGTTAAACTTTCAAAGATTCGATATTAGAAATAAGACGATGTACGTTTAATAATTTCTCACGAAGAATAACGTCTTGGATTTGAAAAATATCTTCTAAATCAAACTCTTTCTCATCATTCACCTCTTTTAAGCTAACGTACTCGACATCCTCAAAATCATCGTCATCACTCGAAGTATCATCATCGTTGGAATTGGATAAAATCTCAGAATTATCGTTCAAAGCATCAAAAGTAGAAGAATCATCACGAACGGGCACATCACACGTATCATCGTAAATACCTCGAAACTCACTAGGATAGGGACATCGGGTTCTCAACACCAGACTTTATTACTTCGTCCGATTCCGTTTCCGGAATAGTGCTAAGATGCTCGTCCCCCATACTTAGAGAGTTATCGGGCTCCTCGATTGGTTCATCGGGTGTGATCGCTTTAGGCCTTCTCCATATAACAGTATACTCATCATCGTCATCATCGAAGTAGAAAAGCGGACGATTCCAGCTTGGACAATTAATATATTCTAAAAACTCTTCACTGATATTTCGCACATCTTCAAGGAGTTTACTCATCAATTCTTGAATATCCTCTTGTCGATATTGCTTATCCGTCAAAGCATCCTTAATTTTGCCAAAACTTTCCCAAGCTATCAATATAACCTTTGGTGTTACTCCAAAAGGTATACGACTAAACTTCCTTAAGAAGGTGCAAACGTCTTTCAAAAAGTTGTCTCTAGCTTCTTCATCGTCAATCATAGAAAAATTCCAATATGGAGTAAAACCTTGAGCTGCCATCTCCTTCTTCACTTGTTGAATTCCTTTAAGAATTTGCAAATCCTTCATAAGTTTAAGAAGCAATTCTTGCATAACTTCAGGTTGATTCTGCTCTTCTTCCACAACTTGCTTAATTTTAAGAAATCTTTCCTCAGCTAGCAATAAAGCCATGTACTTTTCATTAGGAGGTATATGATCATACTCCTTTAAAAAGGCTTGTATAGCTTCCATTAAGTCTTCTCGAGCTTGCAAAATTTCTTTACTCGTCTCTTGAGGAGGATAATTGACGGGAAACTACGAGGGTTGAAATTGGTCAAAACCAAAAGGATTAGAATTATAGAAATCTTGGTTCATCGGTTGACACTGAAAAGTCGCATAAGGATCCCCGCAGTTCTCACAAAAAAGTATTGTTATGGAAAACTAGGTGAAGTTAGTGAAAAATTATTATCGAAGTTTTGATTGAAACACTGGTTCTGATTGTAAACAAACGGAACTTGGGGTAAACAATCGTAACCAAAATGAGCATCGTTTCCACATAACTCACAAATATTCGTCTCGTACCGGGGTTGTGGAGGGTAGTCGGAAAAATTTTGAGATTCATTAAAAGAGTTTGGATTTGGATTATAATAGAATAAATTTCCATCTCTTGAAGCGCAAAATGAACAAAATCCTCCTCTTAATGGAGGGCCTTCCACACCCACAAACAATGTCTTGATTTTCAATCACCATAATTGCAATTTAAACAAGTTTCCAAGTAGAAGATTAACACCACACTCTGCGAACTGTACATGATATAATAAAAGTCATCACATATGGTTTGTCCACACAATCCCACACCACTCAACTTAGTCACGTTGGTTAAATGACATCAATAAAACGAAGAAAGAAATTAAACATATAGAGATAAGAAAAAAAGAATAAACGGATAAGAGGTACGGAAAAATTTTTTTGGGGGGTTTTTGAAAATAATTCATAAAACAAGAATAAAATAAAAAACGCTTTTTGTAACCAAAAAAATAAACTGCACGATAGCGTCTCTAAAAATAGTACAAGAAAGCGTAGGATTGGTAAGCCGCTAGTGGCGCTAGTTAGCATAAACCCTTCTCCTTTTGGGTGATGTTTTGATCAAAAGACTCTCGCCTTAAATAACTTTCCTTATAGCACGTAATCTAAAAGTTAGCCGTAACAACGATTAACAAACAGTTATATTTAAAGAAAAAATAGAAAGGAAAATAGAAGTGTAAAATAGTCCCAAATCGGAAAAAAACTTCACAGTAGGAAGGTGTCTTCAAAAACACTAATCTTCGATACGAAACACGATAATCATAAACACAACTTCTCCCCGGCAACGGCGCCAAAATACTATTACGCGTCCCGAACACACTATATATATAATTATAATATATAAGGTATAGAAAGATTGTAACAATTATATAGTTAAAGTAAGTATTTATTCTGTCAGGATTCTAGAAACAAACTTTTAAACCAAAAGTTATCTCAAAACAAAAACCTCTCCGGGTTCGTTATCCCTCGACGAAGTGTGAATAGAGAATCGGTTAAGTCCTGAGTCGAAGAGTTCGCCGGCGTTTTGAATGGTGTTTAATAAAAATGATTTTTTATTTTGGTTGCCTAAATCCTACTTTGACAAATTGATAAAATAAATAAAAGCATGAAAGCGAGCAAGCAATAAAAATAATTAAAACAAGTAAAGCAATAACAAAACGAGTATTTAAATCAGAGACAAATAAACAAGCGCTACTAAATTTCAATTTTGACACCCTGCAAACTTCAAAAAATAAGTTCTACGATTAAAAAGAATGTATATATAATAGTATAATTATATATATAATATATATAATAAAAATATAAAGTTTGTATTTATTATTTTTGTTAATTTTTTTACAACTTTAATCTAAAAAAAAATGTCGCAAATTAATAATCTAATAATCTTATTTTAACTACCGCACTAATTTCTAAACACTAAATGACAAATAAAACCAAGCTAACTAAACAGGGAACAAAAAAAAACAAACGATACAACATCACAAGAAAAAAAATAAGTTATGACACTAAGGCATTACAAAAATCAATAGGCAAACATATTATAAAACAGATAAAATCAAATACTACTCTAAAGTAATTGAAAAAGGATAGAAAATGAACCAGAATTGGAGACCCGCAATTAAATAAATACCACACTTAATTTAATTTAGACTAAATACAAATAATCAAATTCGGTCTAGCTAAATAAACCCTTAAGCTCCGCGCCTCATGAGTTGACCGGTACAAAATAGAACAAAATATTATTAACAAAACAGTTAATATAATATTTCAAATCATAAATCTGTTTACAGGTCCAAATCAAATTCAACAAGTCCCATCTAAACACAATCGTGACCCAAGTCCAACAAGTTAATTTAAGGCCCAATTTGAATTCTACACAAACCAAACCAAGTACAGAAAAAATTATAAATTCTTTCCGTCACGAAACAAATCATCAGTTCAGATTGTATAAACTTTTTAGTAAGTCGAGTAAATATATAAAACTTTGCAAACTGTTTTTTAACAAAATCGCGAGATAAAACAAGATAACACGATCATAACTAGTCAGAGAAAATAAGCTAGAAAAAGACAGTAGATCCTACAAAATAAGCGACAAACAAACAAGTTCCTACCTAGATACGCTCAAACTAATCATGTAAGTCAACGAATCATAACAGCATCAAGGACTGTAGAAAAAGCAATAAGTTGATCTTAACCGAATCAAATGAAAAATCAAATATCAACATAAGCTCAAAAAGTTCATCTAACAATTTAATCTTACTTCAATCCCAATAAGCGGAGTAGAAACTTTAATTTATCAGAAAATATGAGGCTCCTAAAAACTTTAAAACAATTTAAAGCACAATCATAAGCTAGATCAACCCTTATTAATAGCTTATTAATCCGAAAATGCTTAAAATCAAAGGAGATGCAATCAAATAAGCTATTTCGAGTTTATAGGATAAAGATCAGTTAGTTTTTAAGAATATTTGAATGAATAAACTCAGAGAATAAGCTGAAGAAAATGGCTTATATAATAAGCACGCAACAAAGTAGGAATAAATGAGACGATAAGCTAAAATAAAAAGCAACCATGATTTCCATTAAACTTACCACATTCTTCATACACAATCTTAATAAGATGAATATTTAAATCGGTTACATTAAGCCCAGAAAAAATGAAATAAGCTAATACAAAATTAAAAATAAGCTAAAATTCTAAAATCTAAACTAAGAAAGAAAGAAAATAAGAACTCTCACCCCAAGAAGTGGCGAGTGAGGCGATTAATTTATAAGGTGGAGGTATTTTGTAAATTGTATCCAATCATTTATGTCATCATGTGGCCAAATCATGGCCTTGATTGGAGAGTCCCTCGATAAGGCCGCTGCAAAAATTCATGATCCAACCGGTCTAATTGAGCCATGTGTCCAAAGGGAAGGCGTACCTTGTACGCATCGAATATGAGCCAACAGATTTCTTTTGCAACTTGAGATGAAATGAATTTGAAGATGTAAATTTTGCCATAGCCACGTGTCAAGCTGTTATTAGTCCATTTCATAGATAGTGCGCTGGCACATGATGTATTCTCAATTAATTTCCAGTCACGTGACAATGACGTCACGCTGATGTCACAACCACTTAATATCAGATTTAGGATTAATTTCATTTCTTGTATTGGGCTTTTGTTGGGCTATTGACTTTAACTTATGGGCTTAGATATAAATAGGCTAGCCCGGCCCATAGAATGGGTTACGGACTGGTCCAATAACATCCGAGGGCACCGTTGAACTCGTTTTTCCGTGCTCTTTCTGATCCCGTGCTCGGTTTTGCCCGATTTTGTCTTTATTTTTGTCCTTTTCTTTAATATCCGTACCTGCACATACAAAAACAAAAACAAGCATATATTTGCAATTTTATTATGTTTTTGGTCATTAGGGTCGTTTTTCAAGGTAAAAAGTATGTGTATTTAGACACATACTATACCCGCAAAGCTATTCAAATGAAGTGCTATTGGTTATCAAAAGTATAGATACACCAACGGAGAGTCCAGTCCTAAATAGATCTATTCACAGCATTCGCGCTTACCTTGACGAGTAATTAACGATTCATGATAGTGGGGTCTTAATGGCAAAAGTAGGTACTTAGGCAATAATGTATCAGGATAAGATACAGAAAAATACTTGCATTCATGGTTTATAACATGTATCCCCCTCGTGGGTTTATAAAATATTTAGAAGATTGAAATGCGAGGCTATGAACTCACCTTAATAGTACAGAGAAAATTTGATTGATGGCAAAAGTATATCAGGTGAAAGTAACGGCTTCGTCACGCAACCTGGTATAATATGTCAATTCTTAGTTTGATTGATTATGTTTCAAAACTTCATAAAGTTTAACGTATATCTTTGATTGATTAATTTATGGAATTATTGCATCATTGTTCGAGCTATCATAATTCAGAGGCCACGCAGTATCGTTTGAGGAGCCAGAGAACTTTAAATCGTAAACCCAGCAAACTCGTCAAGACGAATACCCAAATGGAATCCCTCACATGTAATTCCCTAGTATCGTGATACGATACGATTATAAGTTTCTTCAAAAGCTAGTCGATGATAAGTTACAATATATACCCTTGGTTTATAAACTTTTACAAGTTTAGTCCTTTATATATAAGTATATATAATTTAAACCTTTAACTTTAATTGAGTTTTTATAATATTTATAAATATATTTTTTAGAATTTCTCAGTAACAATTACTAATATTTTATATTTTTAAGAATATTAAATTGGCAATAAATACCCTTGAATTATAATTAATTACAAAAGCAATCCTTTATATATATAAAGTATATATAATTTAATCCTTGAACTTTAAAACTTGGCAAGAACAATCCTTGAAGTTATAAATTTAATATAATTACAAAAATGGCCCTTGTAGTTAATAATTTCAAAAAGTTATAATATATACCCCTTGCATGAAAATAATTTACAAAATAAGTCCAAATTACATGCAAGCTTATTTTAGGTTTCTAAAAGAGATTTGCAAGTTATAGCTTATCATAATAAGCTAAAATAAGTTAGGAATAATAGCTTGTATGAGCTATATAAGCTATTGACGAAAGGTTACGAGTTTAAAAACATAAAACGGGTCGTTTGGTTTATAAAAATTAATCCAATGGGTTAAAGCTTTTAAGGCTTGATAAAATGTTTTTAGAAATGACTAATAAGCTTATAGGAATAGCTTATAACAACAGATTATAAGTTTAGCTTATAGATTTCAAGAAACAGAGAGTGATTAGGGTTAATAGCTCGTTTGGGTTTTAGAATTAAAAACTAGTGAGATGTGCGAACCCTCAAGGCTTTTAACATGGGTTCAAACATGATTATAAAATACTTATAAGAGTTTCAAAATAGAAAAATAGCTTAAAGAATAAGGATTTGAGCTTACAGTTTGGAAAATGGGTCGAATGGGGTTTATTTGGTTCGTACGCCTAGAATTCGACTTTAAAACCTTCGTTTCTTGATTTATTGGCTTCACTTCTGCACTTGGGACTTCTCTTCTTCCTTCTTGGCTGCTTAGAACTCCATTGATATGTTTATGTTTGAGTTTGAGGTATGAGATTGAATGGTGAAGGGTGCGTCCTATTTATAGTGTAAAAACACCTTGGAGGCTAAGTTTGGAGGAGTAAGGACCAAGGTAAGGTAACTAAGAGTAGCTAGGGATGACAAGGAATAGCTATGGTGTGAGTATGCAAGGCTAGAAGCTAGCATGAAGATGTGGGAGGCTCTTGTTTAGCTGCGGCATAGAAGGGAGAACAAGGAGGTGATGATGCCTTCTTGGGGGCCAAGAATGTGAATGAGGAGCTTGTAAGCAGCCTTGGAGCATAGTTGCTTATCCAAAGAGGGTGCTAGGTTAGTGGTTTGAGTTTAAAATGGGTAAAAAGGAAAGAAAATAGGTCGCGGGTTCGAATCTAGTTAGGGTTAAGGGTTTTTAATTCGTGTACAAGTGAAATGAAATAGAGGGAAATGTTGTTTAAATGTCATGCATTAGATTTTGTACTTTGTGCTTAAGTGGATTGTATGAAATCCTTAGGAAAAATGGTGGGAAAATGCTTATTTTAATCGAGCATTATTACTCGTACATTGCGCATTAAAAGACTTGTGCATTGATTTAGAGGGAATTTATATTTGAATTTTATGCATAGATTACTTGTACATATGCCTTGTTTGCTTGTACATTGATTTTGAATGTTTACATTAAATTAGGGTTTAGGTATAAACGTTAACGGATAACGTTTATTAGATAATATCGTTATGTTAAATAGATGACGTACATAATAGATTATTAACTTGACATGTTATGATGTTTGCTTGATATAAACATAGATAGAGATTGCATAGGTGGTTGCGTGAGCTCATTTACTTTAGTTATGCAAGTTACGTTGCATAATGGAATAAAGCGAAAAATTTCCTTGTATAAAGGTGGTATATAAAGATGTTACTTTGCATCTAATTTAATAGATGGAAATTACATTGCATCTGATTTAATAGATGGATAATTACATTAATGAAAATTACGGGTTGTTATAGTCCCCCATCCTTACAAAAATCTTGTCCCGATATTTAATTGGACTTGGAAGTGATATTGAAAAATAGATGAGGATATTTGGCATAAATTTCATCTTCACGTTCCCATGTAAATTCTGGTCCTCTGTTAGAGTTCCATCGTACTTTGACTATAGGAATACGACTTTGTCTTAGTTGCTTGATTTCACGATCCATAACTTCCACTGGTTCTTCCACAAAGTTGAGTTTGTCATTGAGCCGAAGCTCTTTTATTGGAATGACAAGGAATTCGTCAGATAATCATTTCTTTAGATTAGAAACGTGGAAAGTATTATGGACATTCCTGAGCTCTTCAGGAAGCTCTAGTTTGTATGCCACTAGACCGACTCTTTCCAAAACGAATGACACCTTTTCGAGGTGACACTTTTAACATAACACGATCTCCAACTTGAAATTCTAAAAGCTTTCGCCTGACATTGGCATAACTTCTTTGCCTATTTCTTGCAGCTTGCAAGCGTTGTCGAATTTGCACTATCTTTTCAGTGGTTTCATAAATTATTTCTGGTCTTGTGAGTTAAACATCTCTAACTTCTGCCCAGCAAATAGGTGATCTGCACTTTCGACCATAAAGTGCTTCAAACGGTGCTGCCTTAATATTGGCATGGTAACTGTTATTGTAAGAGAATTCCACCAATGGTAAGTGTCTTTACCATCCTTTTCCAAAGTCTATGACACAGGCTCGAAGCATGTCTTCGAGTGTTTGGATGGTTCTTTCACTTTGTCCATCGGTTTCGGGATGATATGTCATACTCATGTCTAATTGAGTACCCAAAGCATTTTGTAATGATTTCCAGAATCTGGATGTGAAATGAGTGTCACGATCCGAGATGATGGATATTGGCACGCCATGCCGAGAGACTATTTCTTTGATGTATAACCTTGTAAGGGTTTCCATACTATCTGCCGCCCGGGTAGGAATAAAATGTGCGGATTTGGTAAGGCGATCGACAATGACCCAAATTGTGTCATGTCCGTTTGATGTTTTGGGCAGTTTTGTAATGAAATCCATTGTGATCCTCTCTCATTTCCACATAGGAATCTCCGGTTGCACCAGTAAGATGGATGGCTTCCGACATTCTGCCTTAACTCTAGAACATGTTAAACATTTGCCAATATATTCAGCGATGATTGCCTTTATGTTAGGCCACCAATAAAGTTTTTTAAGATCCTGATACATCTTGTCAGAACCCGGGTGAATGGAATATTTTGATTTATAAGACTCATGCATGATCAAGTCTCTCAGATTACCAAAAAGTGGTAACCAGCTTTGGTTCTTAATACAACGAGTTCCATCAAGACGTATTCCAAATGCTTTATCCATTCCTTGTAAGTTTTCAGCCTTGATCTTTTCTTCTTTGAGTGCTTCGGTTTGAGCTTTAAGAATTTATGAGTGTAAGTTTGGATGAATGGTCATAACTAATGATCTAACTCGGAGTGGTTTGATTCATTCCTTTCGGCTTAAGGCATCTGCTATGACATTTGTCTTTCCAGGATGGTAGTGAATTTCACAATCGTAATCTGCAAGCAATTCTAGCCAACGGCGTTGTCTCATGTT
>BQNB010015904.1:3050-39012 GCA_026074375.1 Tanacetum coccineum
CTATTCACAGGTGTAGGAGAGTTTAGCAAGTGCAGTGATGAACCGCATAGAGGATGTACTCTATGCAGACCGTGTGGCACAAGACCCATCGTTGCTAGCAAAAAAGAGGAAAATGTCATCACGAGTACCATTGGAAGAATCTAATAGTCAAAAAATATCAGGTCAAACTCCTACAGGGTCAACTACATCGATGACACTATCAGATTTTATGGGGTGGAGTGGCGAGCAAGAGACAACTAGTTCTAGTCCTAAATCAGAAGATAAAGAGACCGAAAAGTATACAAGCAAATCAGCCAAGATTTTAGCAAGAACAAAAAACTCATATATGGAAAAACTAGAGGCTTACAAATTAAGAAGCCCGACAACCCGTCATTAATGGAGATTAAAGCTAGAATTAGTAAGATTAGGTAAATATTACTGTGATGTACTGATGTGATAGTTCTTTTGTCAAGGCAACAGAATTAAAGACAACCAAGAGAACTCATTTATATAATGTGAATTAACTTCCACATTAAGCAGTAAACATGCTTGTTTAATAATAATCCGAGAAAAGTACCAACTTTACGCATAGAAAACACAAAAGGTAGTCAATTCAACGCCTCGGGTTGAATATACAAACAACAGTATTAAAAGAGATCGAAACTGAACTTCAAAAGACATCAAAGGTACACATTATCTTCCAATAGAGTTGCACGTTCCACAAGATCAACCAGTCCACTTACTCCTGCTCCTGCTCCTGCAAGGGAATCAAATACAAAAACAAATGAATTCGTATAGGAAAAACATGACAGAGTCCCTAAACATAGATGTTAGGAAGATAAGAATGGCTGATATAAGAAAGTAATCCATATATGCCATCAAAATATAGATCATGGTTCATCTTAGTATTGATGGCTACTGTCTTTAGTATATCAGTTAAATTGGCTCTCTGGTTGAAATTGCACCATTTAGCCAAAGATTAAATGGATCAAAGGGTTCATTTGCAAAACATGAGCCTGCCTTATGTTTTCCTTGCTCTAGGGACAGTCGTGATTCACCTTCTTTATGTTGGCCAAGGGACATGTCGGTGTCGTCACCCTTTTATATAGATTAATTGACCAATATGTAGTCTTTTTAACTCTCATTACGACTCACTGACATATGTTCGGTTAGTGAGCATCATTAGGAAATTGATTGCAAAATGCATCACTCACAAACACAAACACACCTATATCATAAAGATAATGCAGAGGAGGATGTGCTTCTACCTTTACAAGCAAGCCAAAATGAAAGTTCCTAATAGTTATACACAAGTGGTATTAGAAAGCCAACCCATATAGTCCATTTGTGGTCCTAGTGAACTTGATTTGTAATGATTATAAATGTAGCATACTATCAGCTTATATCATTATTTTTTACTTAATGCAGCCACTTTCGATTATCCATACTTTATGCATATTAGAAAATCAAGATAGTCCATTACCTGCACCGCCGCGGGGCCGGGTTGCTGCAGGGCTGCATTGTCGGTGACTTGCTTGTTGCTTAGGTTCTTTTTCTGATAATTTCAACATTTCAAACATATTAATTAATAAGATAATGTTCATAGCTTAATTTCAAACAAATTAATGCTAATACTTACGCAGTTGGCTTTATGTGCCTGTAGATCATGAAAATGATTAAAGCCATAGCCACAACCAGTTTGGTTACACATAAATTTGAAGTCATCCTTAGGCTCAAGCCTTTTATTTCCCTTTTTCTTGTTCAAACGGTTATTCTTGGCGTTAAACTCACTGGGCGGGCCATTGTGTTTCTGTTTCATAGATAAAGATGATGAGTGTTGATTATATACAAACATGTACACAAAGTGAAAACAAAAACAAAACTGGTGTAAACAATGAATAAACCAGAGGAGGATGTGCTACAAATAGCTTATAAAAAACACCTACTGTTGGCCAAACAATGCTGTTAATCCATAACCTATTACTCAAATTAGCTTATTGTGTCTAAAAAATGCAGGGGGTGTTTGTTTAAGCTTATTTGTTGGGCATATGAGTTTATTTGATCCCGGCTTATAATTTATAAGCCTGGTTTATAGCAAGAGTTATATAAGCTTATTATGGTATAATGGCTTATGGGGTGTTTGTTTCAGCTTATGGCTTATTTGGTTTTGGGCTTATGTTTCATAAGTCCACTTTTTATGGCTTATTTTGGAACTTTTCGGCTTATATAATAAGTAGAGAAGAGAATAGATAGATTTGCACCACTATAGCGTGTGCGGGCTCCGTAAGAATGAAGAGAGAAGCTTAGAGATTGTTCTTTAACTTGATTGATTGTAATGAAAGAGTACAACGAGTATTAATGGGCCATAGGCCTATTATAGGCTATTATGACATTCCTAAACAAATAGTCAAACATATTAAATACTTTCCTAATACGACTAACACATATCCTAAACATAAACAATTTATCAAAGCAAACAAATAAACATAAACAACCAAAATATATATCCAATTAATACATTAATCACATACCACATGCATAACCAATTGATGATAACCTAAAATCTATGTGATTTAAATTAAATTAAAAAACACATAGCATAAAATTGTCAAAACAATTTAAATTTCACTTCAGGTCACGTCAGAGTGTATCTAGATTCTTCACGAGCCTTAGCTCAAAACTACAAAGTTGTAGATCTACGAGTCGTGAACCACCCACAAAAATTTCAAAATTTTTCAATATCGGATGAATTTATTATGATTTTTTTACTAACAGGTGTCATAACACTACGAAAAACGTAAAATTCAACTAATACACATCAAGATCCGATTTTTATCATCAATTATGCATGTTTAACACTTAACAATTTATTATACAATCATATATCATATATCATACGTCATCATCCATGGTAAACTTGCAAGATTCACCATGGATCTCATCAAATTAACATTTAATAAAGCGAGAAGATTCATGTTAACAATTAATACATACCGATTATTAACAATTAATCTACGATATCCATCAAATAAAAATTGCATACATCTTAGGGTTTTGTCTAATTAATTTTATTAACCCTAATTAGGGTTTATGAACACAAGATCATCAAATAAAAATTAAGACAACATCAAAACCTAGCAATTTTTATAACGTTCTTGATAACAATTATGTAATTTATAAATCTATATGACCGGCTCTTGACGCCATTGTTGGAATTAGTAGACATTAAGATCATATTAACTATTAATAAATACGAGCACGCAGCGAAAGACTAGCACGTAAGATCATTCACATAGTCATATAAATTAACATAATAATAATAAAAGAAAAGCGTACCTTTTAGCAAATCTTGAATTAATAAATCAAGAACAATATAAGATCAAAGTATGATCTCTCTTTGGATTCATACACACGTTTGTTAGCGATTCGATTAGAATGCTAGTTCTTTTATATAAACAATAAGCAAAACAACTTACTTTAAGTTGATTAATCAAATCGGTTTTTCCACTTGGTTGGGTGTAGCCGATCGACTCAACAGGAGTGAAGAGGAAGAGAAAAGAAGTTTTGCTTTTAGGGTTTCACAAAAAGATATAAAAACAATGAGCCTTGATTTGTTTATTTAGGCATATGGAATTTGTTATAAGGAAATAAATTCCCACCTCCTCTTGTTGAGGTATAACCGGCCCCAAACACAAGCACACAAACCCAAGACAAAACTTTCCTTTTTCTCATTATTTAACATTAAGTCCTTTATGTTAACATTTAACGACCGTTAAATAAATTCCGTTAAGTAACTAATTAATTAACGACCGTTATCTTATTATTTATACAATTAATATAAATTAATTAATTATATTTATTGAATCCAAACGCTATCGTGTGCGTCTTCAAATGCCCGAGTCGCATTTCGGACATATATTATTTACATGTACATTCTTTCACATATAAGCAATGTACAACTAACAATTGTAAAATAGACAAATAAACAGTTTCTGGTAGAGTGTTTGGAATTTGTTTAAGCTTTTTGTTGTGCTAATGAGTTTATGTGATTTGAGCTTATGTTTCGTAAGCATGTGAAGCCTAGTATTACGTAATAAGCTAAACCGGGAAATGTAGGCTTACGTAAAATTGTAACTCGTAAGCCAAAAAAATAAGTTTAAACAAATACCCCCCCCCCCCTTTGATGACCACCACCAATGATCGCAGAATATATGCCACTACCAAATATATAATCACTTGAGCAACCTTGCCAGCAGCACATTTTATGAGATAAAGTGCTCAAAAAATAAAGTGTTGCTCACAAGGTCACTCTTGTGGTAATTGTTAACCAGACAAATTGACAATTATCTATCAAGCATTAATTGTTTAATTGACAATTATCAATCAAGCATTAATTGTCTAATTGACAATTATCTATCATGCATTAGTTATTTAGTTGTCATTCATTTTATCTGTATTCATTCTTATCTTGTAATCCCTATATATTGTATCAAATGATAATGAAATAGACACACAGTTTTACCATTCTTACATGGTATCAGAGCCGGGTTGGGCCAGTGGTGGTGTGGATGGTGTTCCCTCGGTTAGACCCCGGTTCAACGATATTAGTGGATCCCGGTAAAACCTTGTACCGAAAGGAAGCCGATAAAAGGTGGGGTGTTCCGATGGTAAAGGTTGGCGGTATGAAAAAGGTAGGATCGTGGCTATAGTTGAAGGGGAGGCCCATGGTGGTTTGGGTTTGAGGGGAGGATTGTTGGGTTTGCAAACCCAATCCCACATCGGTAGAATCATAATCTTAAAGTTAACATATAAGCCTGGTGGGCTACTCCTTCTATCACTAATTTGTTTTAGAATGGAACCTCAGTTGGGCTTATATGTTAGACTTGGTGAGATACTGGGTCTAAGATTTCCCACAATTGGTATCAGAGCCCTGTCAAACCCTAGCCGCCATCGTCATCGTCATCATCACCAGCCCTCAAAGAAAAGCATGACGTCATCGTCACCAGCCATCCTTCCAATATTATCATGATCTTTTTTACTTGTGTCGGATCTGAAGATCTGTTTCCTGATCAACAAGACCGTGGTGCGGTAGCTATTATGTTTTTTTTTAAGTTTTATTATTTGTTTGTTGTGTTGGTGATTTATGCTAAGGTCACAAATCCACACAATCGTTATTTGTGTTGGTGATTTGTGCTAAGGTCACAAATTCACACAATTGTATGTTGTTGTTCGTGCTTCGGTTATATTGGTTTATGTAGGTTTATCAGTTCATGACTTCAAGTTTGAAGATTGTTTGAAGACGCTTGTTGTCGGATGTCTTCATCGCTATTATTTATTTTAATGTTTTATCTTTTTTTTTCTTTTCTTTTCTAGTTTACTACTCCAGTCCGAGCTTTTGCGATTGCGCTGCTCGGACTGCGAGGGAGTATTAGTGAATAAATAGGCCCAAGCCCGTTTATGGGTTTAGGGTATTAGGGTTTTACCACTATAAATAGTGGTCAATAATAAATCATAACTCAAAAGGTTTTCTATCATTTTACATGGTATCAGCCATTAAGATCCTAAACCCTAATCACGTATCTTCCGCTCAAAAACACTAACCTTCTTCACAAAATAGTTGTCCTTCGGTCATTGACAACTTGTCGATGATTCGGAGGGATCCCTGTCAAACCCTAAATTAAAAAAAAAACCTAGCCGCCATCGTCACCATACCACCTCGCTCTCGTCATACGGTGTTTTTGGGTGTTGACATCTGCAACCTATCTTTATAGTGAGTTTATTTATTTATTTTTATGTCGAATCCAGGGTATTAATTCCCGAGACGACTTTTGTTGGTGTCGAATCTAGGGTATCAAATCCCGAGATGACTTTTGTTGGTGTCGAATCTAGGGTATAAGTCTCGAGACGACTTTTGTCGAATCTAGGGTATCAAGTCCGGAGACGACTTTTGTCGAATCTAAGGTTTAAGTCCCGAGACGACTTTTGGTTTTTGGCAGATATTGTAGGAACCCGTTTAACCACTTCACTTCATAACCCGAACCACGAAACAAGAAACTAAGAAAAGAGAGAGAGAGAGATTCGAAATTAGAGAGAGAGATGAGAGAGAGTTGAGAGAAAAGAGATGAAAAGAAATTTTGATATTATGAAAAAAGATATTTTCTAAATAAGAAAATATCTATATATATTTAGATATTTTAGAAAATATCTAAATATATATATATACCCCTACACATTTAATGTGACGCGCGGGATATTTAACTAGGACCCGGGCTCGGGTTTTGTTTGGGATTAAACCCGAAACATATACAATATTAGATTATCTATCGAGCCCGATTCCCGATATTATCTTATTACAACATTAACTAATTAAAGACCGAAGCTCCATCGTAGAGTGACCGAGCTTCCTTGTTCGACTCAATAAATTGAGGCTAACAATCTCCCCCGAAGTGAGGTCTTGAACACAGGAACGAGCTTCCTTTATTGACTCAATAAAATTGAGGCTAACATTGACAAGATAGATATAAACCTTGGGCTGCGTGTTAAGCAGATAGATACAGGTTGAGTCTGCCATCTTCGACAGATAGATATACCTTGAGTCTGCATGAATAAGATGATAGAAGAAGAAGAGCTTTCAACTCAAACAAACAACGAAGAAGATGATAGAAGAAGAAGAGGCTTTCAACTTATGTTCCAGTTTGTCCGTCGCGAAGCCTTCCGTTCAAACTGCGGGGGAGTGTTAACCGGACAAATTGACAATTATCTATCAAGCATTAATTGTCTAATTGACAATTATCAATCAAGCATTAATTGTCTAATTGACAATTATCTATCATGCATTAGTTATTCAGTTGTCATTCATTCTTATCTGTATTCATTCTTATCTTGTAATCCCTATATATTGTATCAAATGATAATGAAATAGACACACAGTTTCACCATTCTTACAATAATTTGTAAGCGACATTACTTAACTCCTTACAATAATTGATTAGTTAAGGACTTGCGGTTGTGATCCTATACGGTTTCAATGTTAAGTTATAGTGCAAAATCAAAGGTAACAAATATGACTAACCACCTAATCTTTTAGGATTTTTGTTTGTTTATGGTTATATTTGGTTTTGGGTTTATGTTCAAAAGGTCACTATATCGAAATTGTTCCACTTATACAAAAAATTTCGGGTTATATAAGGGCGTGTTTGGTAGACTGGGGGAATACTTTCATTTCTAAGAAACATGTTTGGTTATTGACTATGGCTTACATAATTATGTATCATATCCAAATATCATAATATCCTATTATACTTTAGTAGCAGTTTGGTTTATAATTTTTAAGCCCAAGTAATGTGTTCATTGTAAAAGACAATTTGCTTGGATAATAGTTTTGTTGCAATAAAAATGAGTCACATAATGAAAGATTGATTCATGTACACCCTAATAAGGGATCATACATATACATCTTCCCAAACAATCTACTAGCAGGGTACCCACGCAATGCCGCGGCGGGCTGTTAATATATTTTACGACGAGCAAATGTTATTCGGTTAAACTTTTTTTTTTTTTTTTTTTTTTTTTGTGGTTCCCAATAATGTACAAAAGTGGAGGAAGTGAAAGGATGGAAGCCCCGTAAGAGTTGGGGAGTGAACGTGAGGGTATATTGAGAGACTATTTTTGCTGTAAAAAATATTTGTGTGTTATTTATATGAAATGCTTTGTGTGGATATATATGGTAGATGTAGTTACACATATTTAATAATCATTATTGATAATAATGATTTTTAACGGTTACACGTTTTTAATAATCATTGCTGATATTAATGATATTTAGTGGTTACATGTTTTTAATAATTATTATTGACAGTAATAATTTTTAGCGGTTACATGTTTTCTTAATAATTATTGGAAGTTGTAACAATGATAGATTAAATGAGTTGTTAGGTTTTGCAATATTGGACTCGTTTTGTTCGCAATTCGAAGATCTTTTCGCGGGAATTTTTCGATCTAAATGAATCGGTAGAATATGTGTTATATATCTGATAAAAAAAGTTTATTATATTAAAAAGTCGTAAATAGTTAGAAGTTGAGGGTCCAATTTGTAACTTTTAATTTTTTTTCTCTATTTTGGGCCGGTGAAACGTTTTTTATTTCCGGTTTTGAGCTAATTTTTTTGGACAGCGTAAAACGACGCCATATTTGATCAACTATGATATATATTATAATTTTCATTCCATCATATATTTAAACCCATACTGATACTGATTCTAACCTCAAAACCAAATACACCTTATGTTTATTAGGTCATAATAAACTATGTAAGGTGAAAAGCTTCAAAATAGGCCAAAAAATGAGCTTGCGAAACATGAGCCCAAAATCAAACAAGCCATAAATTAGGCTATATAAGTCGAAACAAAAAACTCTCTAGATGTTCGATGCAGTAATGGGTAACACGTCATAAGTTTTTTCGTGATTTGACTATTCGTCAGCCCATTAACGAACGTTAGTGAGCGGGTAATTTATGACTATGTGTTATAATAATTTTATTTGAGAAGATGTTTATGTTATAATGTTTATTATAGGGTATCAAATACATCTAGGCAAGATTTATGTTTGACAGAAGGCTTATTGGGTCTTGAGCTTTTAAAATAAGCTAGCTTATAAAATAAGCTATGTTTGTTATACAAACTTTTAGCGAGTTAAACTATTTAAATACTCTTCAAAATATAATGTATTAATGTATTATTATATAAAAGCTGAAAATATATATATGAATTAAATTTTATTATTTTTTATGCGATTTTACATTAATAAGCTTCAGCTTCAATAAATTAAACAAACAACTTTATAAAAATAAAAGCTTCAGCTTTTAGCTTTTAGCTTATAATATAAACTCCAACTCTAACCCCAGCTTCAACCTCAACACCAGCCCATTGCGTTAAACATACTCTTCATGAAATTTATTGTTAGTATTTAGAGGATCCATTTGGTTTGAATTTTGAAAAGTCAAAATACAAAGCCCAGGCCCGCTGGATTTTTTGCATTGGCCCAACAGGTCAGTCCTTGTGCTAGTTGAAGAAAGTCAAAGTCCTGGTGAAGGGGTGAAGAACGAATTCACAATGGCGACTTCATCATCATCCTCTATGGCCAACACTGCTACTGATAATTTAGGGGTGAGCATAATAACTAAATAAACCGAAAACCGAAACCAAAACCGAACCGAACCGAAAACAACCGAACCAAACTAAGAACCAAACCGAATTTGCCAAAATCGAACCGAACCGAACTACAAATTCGGTTTACGGGTTGGATAATCAGAACCGAAAACCGAATTTATAAAAAAAATATATTTTTAATATATTCATGTATAAAAAATACTACTAAAATTTTATCCTAATATAAAAAAACACATTTTATGCTTGAAATAATCTTTTTTTTGCTAAATATCTATGTAATTATTTATTTTTGAATTTCGGTATTCGGGTTGACCCAAATTTTTTTTTAACCGAACAACCCGATAACCGAACCGATGAACACCCCTAAGGCCCTAACTGATATAGATTATATTAAATCACTTTATAAGCAGGTTTTACCTTAATTATCATCTATTTTATCTTGATTACTACAGTAGTTTTTTTTAGTTTCATAACTACTTAGTTCATATTTATTTTTTCTTGACACAACAGATAAATAGTCACGAGGTTTCAATTGCTGAGCTCTCTGCGCTACCTTCTTCTCGTGTATGCATTTCACTTCATATTGTATTGTATTGTTGTTTATTTTTTTCATAAATATAATAAACTTGTATTCTAAAAATATGAACATTAGAATAGAAGCAACTTCGTTTGACTTTACAAACTCAATCATTTACGCGTTAGGCCGTGTACATCTGAGTCAAAGACTCTAGGTAACTAAAATATGGAAAACCCATCCATTCTTTGTTTGATGGGTATTAGTAAAATAACAAGCCTTACTTTTCTTATGGCTTATTTTGTTTCGGGCATAACATCACTTTTTAAGCCTTATTTTTGAAACTTTCCGACTTAAGTATATAAGTTTATTATGTCATAATAAACTTATATAAGCCGTAAAGATTCAAAATAAGTCACAAAAGGCGAGCTTATGAAATTTAAGTCCGAAACCAAATAAATAAGCCATAAGACCACTATATAAGCCGAAACAAACACATGAAGGAGTGAATTCAATTTGAGCACTGAAAACATAAACAATGGCACACCTTCAAATGTAATCAAGGTTTGATGTCTGAATTTGCGTACTTTTTTCGAATTGAAATTTTTTTTTTGAACGGCAAAATTTTATAAACTAGCAAGGAGCTAGAAAAGAAATTACAAAGATATTAAATGCGGGTTTTTAAGCCAATCATCCCTAGAGAACTTCCTACTACACATACTATTACACCAAAGAAAAGAGGAAGAGACTATATTCTCAAAAAGGATCGATCTAGACGGCTTATTAACATCAAAAGTGGAACGATTCCGAAATCCCCAAATAAACCACCAAGCAACGTAGAAGACTCCTTCCAAAAAACCTTTAACTGAACCCGGAAGACGAATAGAAGAGAACCACGCGTCCCATTCTGAGAACGAACGCCAAAGCTGGAAATCGATCTCCCACCAACGGCAAACACGATGCAAAACCTCCTGAGATAGAGAACATCGAAATAACAAATGTTGGACATCCTCTTCATCCGAAAAATAAACCGGGCAAGAAGTGGACTCCAAAATAAAAACCTTTTTGACAGATTTGATCTAGTAGGCAAACACCCCCGGACGAGCTCGCCAACATAAAAACATTACTTAATAGGAATAACTTAACCCAAATAATCCAAACTTAATAAAACCCTAGTCGGCTCAGAATAAGAGGGAAGGAACCAAATCATCAATAGCAAGACGAGTATCTTTCACACTAAATTATACCACTGCTAGAAAGGGAGAAATACCAACGATCATTAGACGTTGAAAGAAAAAAACCCCGCCTGAATTCAAAACGAACTAAATCTGAGAAATTCTCTTGCTTGTTGCGACCCCTCCTTCTAACTGATCCTCCGAAAAGACGGACTAAGGGGCCAATCTTAGTCCGCCACAACAAATATTGGGAGCAGAATCAAGGCAAACAAACGCGAACACAACTCACTACAAGCGGAATATCCCCTATCCAAGTCTCTTTCCAAAACTATTAGATTGACCATCCCCGAACGTTTAGAGCAATACGACCAGAAATCAAAATCCAGATACTTAAGCACTGAACTTCCTTCAAAATCGAAACTCTATATGGAAACCTTGAACGAACTGAATGAGAATCAATCTATCCCCGATGAAACCGCTTGGAATAACACGAAAACCACAAAGAATCATCTTGGCGAAACGAAACGCCAAACCCACTTTAAGAGGAGCGCTCGATTAAGAGCGAAATAACTCGAAACCCCAAGACTCCCTTTCTTCTTCAAAGGTAACACCTTATCCCACGCAATCCAGGAAATTTTTTTCTCCAACATGCTGGCACCTTTAAAGAAGTTACTACGAATTGACTCCATTACCTTAAGCACGCCTTTAGGAACCTTAAAAATGGACATGTTATAAAAGGGAGATGCACCAAGAACTAGAACTGATTTTAACAAAGTAAGCCTACCACCAATCGAGAGGGTTTTCGCTTTCCATTTAGACAAACGAGATTGAAGCTTTAAAATTACATCATTCCAAGCCTTATGACGAGTCATCCCAGCCCCCACCATAACCCCAAGATAACGGAACTTGTTTTCCATAATAGTGCAACCTAAAGAAGAAGCCATATCCTCAACATGCATAAATAGTTAGAGTTATAGTTTCTTGTGGACTATGGTTGCATGATGATTATCTTCAATCGTTCAAGAATTGTATAAGACCAAAAGAAACGGCAAAACATTGAACCTATAGAAAGGTCCCACACTCGCACATCTATACTCCTTGAATGTATATCCATTCACAAGAATTACTGTCATATATTCTTGCTGCCATTATCTTCAACATATAGAAAACTGATTGTGTTGCTTGATCACACTCAGAAAAATGGGACCATTTTCTTCTGTACAAATGTCCAACAGGCCACCGCATCTGAAGAGAGTAAGACGATATTATTATATAAGCAATATGTTGCCTGCCCTATTGTTAGGATTGTTGCTAACAATCACTCATTTTTTGTGTATTGGTCTGCTCATAACAACTTGAACCGGGAAATGTAGGCTTACATAAAATTGTAACTCGTAAGCCAAAAAAATAAGTTTAAACAAATACCCCCTCCCCTTTTGAATTGACAATTATCTATCATGCATTAGTTATTCAGTTGTCATTCATTCTTATCTGTATTCATTCTTATCTTGTAATCCCTATATATTGTATCAAATGATAATGAAATAGACACACAGTTTCACCATTCTTACAATAATTTGTAAGCGACATTACTTAACTCCTTACAATAATTGATTAGTTAAGGACTTGCGGTTGTGAGTCTACGGTTTGCAATGGTTAGTGCAAAATCAAAGGAACAAATAGACACCTAATCTTAGGGATTTGTTTGTTTATGGTTATATTTGGTTTTGGGTTTATGTTCAAAAGGTCACTATATCGAAATTGTTCCACTTATACAAAAAATTTCGGGTTATATAAGGGCGTGTTTGGTAGACTGGGGGAATACTTTCATTTCTAAGAAACATGTTTGGTTAGTAACTATGACTTACATAATTATGTATCATATCCAAATATCAAAATATCCTATTATACTTTAGTAGCAGCTTGGTTTATAATTTTTAAGCCCAAGTAATGGTTTCATTGTAAAAGACAATTGCTTGGTTAAAGTTTTTGCAATAAAAATGAGTCACATAATGAAAGATTGATTCATGTACACCCTAATAAGGGATCATACATATACATCTTCCCACACAATCTACTAGCAGGGTACCCACGCAATGCCGCGGCGGGCTGTTAATATATTTTACGACGAGCAAATGTTATTCGGTTAAACTTTTTTTATTTCCATAATTGTACAAAGTTGAGGAGTGAAAGTGATGGTACCCGTAAGAGTTGGGGAATGAACATGAGGGTATATTGATAGACTATTTTTGCTGTAAAAAAATATTTTTGTGTTATTTATATGAAATGCTTTGTGTGGATATATATGGTAGATGCAGTTACACATATTTAATAATCATTATTGATAATAATGATTTTTAACGGTTACACGTTTTTAATAATCATTGCTGATATTAATGATATTTAGTAGTTACATGTTTTTAATAATTATTATTGACAGTAATAATTTTTAGCGGTTACATGTTTTCTTAATAATTATTGGAAGTTGTAACAATGATAGATTAAATGAGTTGTTACAATGTTATGATGGTGTTGCAATATTGGACTCGTTTTGTTCGCAATTCGAAGATCTTTTCGTGGGAATTTTTCGATCTAAATGAATCAGTAGAATATGTGTTATATATCTGATAAATAAAGTTTATTATATTAAAAAGTCGTTGGTATTAATATTTGGTTGGCTAAAAATCGAATTTGAAGTTGAAAAATGGTGAAAAATGACTTTAAGGGGTGTTTGGCAAAAGCCTAAAATGGGTCAAAATGGCATTTTCTTTGGGTTGAGGTCATTAAGACAGTTTTAACTAACATAATTAAGTAGTGTTAAACTGTTTTAAAGAGGTGTGGAAGTTTAAAACTCATCTTTAAGTTTTTTTTGTATTAATGGCTTGAATATGTTTAATGTTAGAAGTGTATAAGTGCTTATTTGGGCATAAGTGGATTGAGTGCTTCTATCTTGACACCTCCTTTTGAGTCCTACATTCAGTGGTAAAAGAATCATGTAAGTGTACATGTGCATATGTGTTTAGAGTAAAATCTGCCAAGTTCTTTTTAAGTCATAAAAAGCCAATTTTTTTCAATCTCAAAATTAGTTAAGAGCTGAGCTTTTGAGCACAAGCTCAGTGGTGGCCATTTTCAATCTGTTATAACTTAGTTTGTACCTTGAAGTTGTTTTGCTAGCTTATTTATAAGCCTGCAAAAGCCACTTTTGCTCTTTTAAAAAACAACTAAAATCAGCAGCTGCTGAGATTGATTGCCCTTTTCAGGACCATTTTTCTAGCTTAATTGTGTTTCTAAATGATTTTAAATTGCTGATAAATGTAGCTTGTTGGATAAGTTTTTTAGAGTTATAAGCCACTTGGGCTTTAGTTTCTGTTTAATAGCTTATAACCTAGCTTGAAAAGCCCATCTTAGGCTGTTTAGCTTAATTCTTACCCTGGTGCTGAGATTGCTTATTAAGTGCTTATTTGTTAAAGTTTCTTGTCTCATTTTGCTTTTAAGTGCTTTTTTAGGTGTAGTTAAGCCATTTTGTTTGCTTATTTGTCAGTGCATTGTGCTTTTTAGCTTTTTATAAGCTTAGCAGCTTAAGATTGATTCTAGCAGCACTAACTCTTAAGTTAGTACTGCTGAGAGTTTTAAGCCAACTTCTGGCTTATTTGGCTTATTTAATTTGCTAATTTTCTTCCTAGTTGTTCATTTTACTTGTGTGTTAAGCTGTGTTTGCTTATCTTGCTTTTCACTTGCTTATTTGTCCTTTTAAAAGCCAACTAGTTTAGCATTTAGATTTAGTTTAAAAAGAAAAGTTCTGTCTGTCATAGCTTTTTCACTCATCTTTTTTATAGCTTATTTAACTTTCAAAATGTCTTTTGATTGTTGTTTTATATAGACTTTTGGTCAATCTTTTAAGATTTGTAAGTTAATAAGCCCCAAGTTTCTGTCTAATGGCTTAAAAATAAGCCCAAAGTTCCCCCTTGTCTGTTTTATAACCATTTTTGTGTCAGTAGCTTATTAAGCTTTTCTAAGCTTAATTTTCATTCATTTTTGCTTATTCCAATCTGCATTTGCTTATTAGGTGTAGTTGAGTCTAAGTTTTGCTTATTTTTCTTCTTAAGTTGCTTATTAAGTCTGAAAAGCCAAAAAGAAAAAGCCCTTTAAGCCTTTGTCCATTTAAGCCATTCTGTCTGTTGTAATTGCTTTTTACAGCTTATTTATAAGCTTTTATAAAAAGTCATAGTTTTAAAAGTGCTTATTTTTATGTGTTTAACAAGTCCTAAAAGAAAATTTTTGAAAATAAAAATAAAAAGGGGAAGGTGGAAGTCTCAGGTGAGCATGGCTCGAACCTGAGACCTCAACACCCTCTACCCTTTTAAACACACACTCTACCGCTGTGCTACAATAGCTCATCCGGTAGAGTGTTTGTTTATCAAATATATAATGCCCTTTTGGCCTCTAAGCTTATAAGCCTTTTCGGGCTTATTCCAGCTTATTGAGATAAGCTGGAAACTTCATTTTATTTTTTCCTGATTGCTTAGGTTGAGGGGAGATTATTTTTGTATTTATGTATTTTATGAAAAGCAAGTAAATCATATAATAGAGAGGTGGTTTGGTTTTAGCTATTAAACTAAATATAATTCTAAGCTAATGGTGATAACAATAAGATAAAAGATTGTGTTTATTTAATTATATATTACTCCCTAGATTGCTTCTCTTAGTGTTGTTGCCTTGTCACACTTGTGATGATCTGTGTAACTATTTCCTAAAGCATGAACGAATTACACGAACCCGCCGTCTACTTAGCATGTCGCTAGAGCAACGCACAAGTAAGGTAGTATGAAGAGTATTACCCAGCCCCTAGGAGTACACTAAGTGTATGTGAAATATATTAAAAGTGGATCAACCATATTAGGGGGCAAGGTAGTATGAAGACTGTTACCCAATGGTATCTTTTCTACACAATCACGTTTCCCTAGACATATCAACAGTGATACAGACAAAAGCTGGTTTTTCTAAGACCTAACGTGCACATCCATCACAAGAAGCAACACCACTAAGATCTACATTCTAGGTTTCATACAATCATAAATAAACACAATAATAGGTTTAGCCAAGCATGTTAAGGATAAAGCAAAAACAATAAATTAAACAACACATATACATATTGAATGATTAAGTAAACCTTACTTGATTAAAACATGAATTGGAAGATGTACAATATGGTTTTTAGGCCTTAAAATTGTCTCCTACAGCTACTAAACGAACTAGGGTTCGTACCCTCTTTTTATTCTAAAGTTACATACTCAAAATCCTAAATTCGGGTTTGAATATATAAGAAAAACGACGCGACGGCGTCGCGTTTTAGTCGTGACGCCATCATAAGTAGATTCTTCTAGATCTGCGTTTGAGTCGGTGCGGGCTGACGCCATCATGAAATGTTGTGACGCCGTCACTTGATGGGTCGTGACGGCATCGTGTATAGCTTGTGACGCCGTCTTCAAGCTCTGTGAGCACAAATCTTCAAAAGTCTTGGCGTTGGTTCGTAATCTCGTCCGTTTCTTCTCCAAATGAGCCCAAGTCACGTGTAATTCATCCAAATGTCTTCCAAATGAGAAATACCTGAAAATGAACGATTAAGTACCTATTTTGAGCATAAACACACGATTTTGAGGGTTAAACGACCCCGAAAAAATGTATAAATTGACACCTCATCAAGTATCTTATGGTAGTCTTGAACTATTTGTTTATTGTACTTGTCCTGGGTTGTGGGGTTATTATGACTATGTGGTTATGTTTCCGTGGTATTTACTATCCACGATACAAGTCTCCACTTGTGTCGGGAGTCGTTATGACATGTTTATGTAAATCTTTCATTTAGTGAATTCTCTATTATCTTATATCAATGTGTTATGACGATCTGTCCATTACATCTCGTATTTCCGCCTTAGACGCGGTATGACAATATGCCTTCAACATCAAGCCATACAACCCTTTCTTTAACCTCAAAATCCTTTTTCCATTTGTCTATTTTTTTGAACCATGATCCCACACCCTAATGCTTCTTAAATTTCTCACACGTTTGGTCATTAAGGACGGAAATGGCAACCCAAAATGCTCCCAAATACTGGAACTTCAATTTTTCAAAGCCTTCATTAGCACATATGTTTCGTATGTTTGAAAGTGATACAAACTCCTTTACACATGCAACAAGTGTGAATCTCTCCTCAACCACCTTCAAGCATTCTTTATCCAAAGGGAAGTTTGTGCACCACCTTTTTTTAGCCATACACCACTAATCGTGCATACCAATGTTTTACTGTGTGCATTACCGGTGTCATTTAGTGGTGTATGGCTAACAAAATGGTGCACAAATCACTTCCCTTATCGAAAACAATACATGATATTTACCTTGTCAGCCATCTTTTTTACCCCTTTAAGTACATCCGCATAAAACTTTGGCCGAAAACCCTTTACGAGATCGACCTCGCCTCCGCTTTTACGAACCAAAGCTCTGGATACCACTTGTTGTATAGAACCAACAACTGCAAGCTAGAGCGGATAACACGATCACAATAACTCCCACATAGTCGAAGCAAAGACACACCAAACAATTGTATATATCGACTAAAGAAACGGTACACACGTATGTTTAGTCGATATACCCTCTAGAATAGTTATGCTTCTCCTAAGTCATAATCCTAACATAACTAATGATAGTTATGCTTCAGAACTCGAGCCTTATCTGTGTGAATGATATCTCCTTAAGTGACATTATATTTAAGATGCAATCAGGTTTTTTACTTGGAGTTCATAGCTATGTTGCACGGAAACGGGAACGGCAAAGGGATACGGGGACGATACGGGAACGGAAAACGGCAAAAATCAAAAATTCAAGATACGGGAACGGCATAGATACGGCAATAAAAATCTATAAAAAATTAAAAATATATTAAAGAAAATCCAAAATAGATATATATTGATGTAAATGTAAACTCCAAAAATACTACATCTTCCAAAGGTAATTAATTATCAATAATCAAATCATTTTCAAATTCCGGTTCATCTAGTGAGAGATCGGCAAACTCCAAAAAGCCTACATCTTCCATTGAATCAAAAGCATCTCCAAAAAGCCTACATCTTCCATTGAACTTGTATAATCGTATATGTGATTATAATATGTGATTCTCGTCATTCTACTGTATATATAATACTAAAATAGGCTGGGTTCTAGACTTGGAATACAAAAGGCCCATTAAAACCCTAAGTAACTGTTTTGAAACCCTTGGAATACCAAAAACGTTTAAGAAACGTGCAGGAAACTTCATTGAAAACGTTTCCAATTCCAGGGAAACGTTTCTTAGGCGTATCATAGGCGTATCCGTATCCAAAGCGTTTCCAAACGGGTACGGGAGCCCAAAAGAAGTATCCGTGCATCAGAGGTTCATAGCTTTATATATTTAGCCAAAAGGACGTAACTGAACAAACCAAGATTAGGAAATAAGTTTCAATGCAGTAGATAAACCTTTTGTGATACTTCTTTTGAACATGAAAGCTTCTATGCAATCTGGTGTATTATGAGTACGAGTGCATGCCTCTTGAAAACAATTATTCTTTCGATTTAATTTCCAAATGAAAACAATGTTTTATTTAAAATAGTAGCCTTGCTTGTTCTCTTCCTTATTTGAGAATGTCTCGCATTGTTTTTTTTGTGATCAAAGGTTACAGTAAAGTATTCTATTTTTTAGTATGGCAAAAAGCTCGGAATATCATCTATTAGTAGCATTTCTAGCAATGCACAAATGTACGCAATGAATAGGTCTATCATTTCAGCCCTAACATAGTTTTCGACTATCCTTTTCATGATTGTACTGATTATTGGATGTCTCCAACCGTTGTTCGTTTCTTCCCTCTTTTTTTTTTTTTTGCTTCTTTTCTTCCCAAACTCGAGAATAACATAACAAGCATCTTGAAGTTTTACATCACATGCCTTTGAGGTTTAGGATTCCTTACCCCATTTTCATTTTCTACACATTCACCATGCATACACAAAAGGTACGCGGTACATAACTCTTGGTTTCTTGTCATCTGCGTTTTGGTCCATGGGCTTATCTTCAAGGTGGAGAATAAAATATGGTCAACTTTTGTGCTCGAGTACAAATGTTTATGGGATGATATCGTCCCATGACTTCGTGGTCACATTCTCCCCCAAGTAGGGTTTTACTCCTAACAATATCACAAGTTCACAACCATACACAAATTATGTTCAAAACGCCAAATATGGTTATGACTTCTCTAAGTAACCATAAACTAACAATAATGATATTAAATGAAAGGAGAAGATATCATGCGAAAATTCACCTCCCCCCTCTACAGATGGCATATCTTACATCTGAACACTGAAGTTAGCGCAAATCGAATTCACATGCACTACAAGAAAAAGTAGAACAGGTGACGGAGTTTTCCCGGACGACTTTTGTCGTCCGGGAAACCTCGTTAAACGACAAAAGTCCGTCCGACGTAGCACCAATTCTTAGAGACTTTTTAGTCAACGAAACTCCTGGCGGCAATTTTTCCCGCTCTCTTTTCCCGGGCGACATGTCGCGCGGGAAAGATCATTTTATTAAAAAATTTAATTATTCTTTTAAATCATTATTATTTATAATTATATATTTTATAAATAATAATTTATAAAGATACTTATAAAATATATAATTATTATTTAAAATACTAAAAAAAACATTTCGGTTTCTTGTGTGGTTTTAAAATATGTGTTTAACATATAACTATATATTAGAACGATAACTATATATTAACACAAAAATAAACATTCATTTAATTAAATATTATACATACCACTTGTAGTAACACAAGCGACTTACAAACAGACACTTAAACATATTAGAACGATAATCATACGAGACTTACAAACCGACGCATAAAGCATATGAATTACATTCCAAATGACAAACTACTCCAAATCAAGTTTTCCCATGTTATTGTAAACTTCGTGAAATAGTGCGGCTGAATTAACTGTGTGTTGTTCCGGATGCATATACATATCTACCGTTGCCTCAAGTACCGTTATCTTATCAAGCAAGTGCTTGCAGTTTGAGCATTGTGCATTTTTTGAAGTTCCCATAGAATATCTTTGAGGTGTTGAAGCTCCCGGAGAATAGCGTGGAGGTGTTGAAGCTTCCGGAGTCGATGAAGATCCTGGAGAATAAATTGGAGTCGTTGAAGCTCCGGGAGAACCAACCATTAGACGGACTCGTTCCTCTTTCCATAAAAAAAATTTACATCCGAAAGTGTCTTCGAGAGGCTGTTAAAGAGTAAAGATAATAAGTTTTAACAACTAACCACATTATTTATATATTACACAAGAAAAGCATGTGATTGTTCACCTTTGATCGCGGACATGCATAGTATAGTTTACCACGGGTTTTAGGTTTATACGATTCTCGCAGAACTACATCTCCAGCTCTACAAGGACATGCAAAAACTTCATATGGCACCATCTTCACCATAATAACAGTGTGATATGTTTGTGGTTGTTATGGTAAGAATGTGTGTGATATGTGGGTGACTGTGAGGATAATATCTGCTTTTATGGTAAAAAACATTTTTTGGATGGAGTATTTACGGGAGTATTTGGCGGGAGTATTTGGAGGGATTTTTTGGCAGGAGTATTTCGAGAGAGTTTTTGGCGGGAGTATAGGGCTACAGGAGGAATTGGTCGAGATTCATCGAAGATTACGACTAATTTTGTATGTGTTATCTATGTTAACTAGTCAATTATGTAATTAATTAAGTAGTACTTATCATGTTCTAGCTACTTATGGGTGATTTCTAAGTAGTTTTGCTACCTTTGATATGACTATCATCGTTATAATGAAATAACATATCGACTCATCCGTTGAACATCTAATGTACAACGATAACATATCGACTCATCCGTTGAACATCTAATGTACAACGATAACATATCGACTCATCCGTTGAACATCTAATGTACAACGATAACATATCGACTCATCCGTTGAACATCTAATGTACAACGATAACATATCGACTCATCCGTTGGACATCTAATATATCCTCCTGCTTTCTTTGACATTATGATTAACTTGGTTATCCATTTACCTCTAGAGGCTCTTGAAGGCTGGCCTATTTGCCCCTAGTGGATGTTTTCATTTGAAAGATTCATGAAGAAGCTAAAAGGTTATGTACGAAATAAACCTAAGCCGGAAGGTTCGATTGCGGAGGGTTATGTTGCAGAAGAAGCATTGACTTTCAGTTCTCATTATTTTCGGGATGTTACCACGAAATTTAATCGTCCCGACCGTAATGTGGATCCCCCTCCCCTAACGTGTTAGTTTCAGGTGTTCCGATCGATGGGTCTTGTGCCACACGGTCTGCATAGAGTACATCCTCTATGCGGTTCATCACTGCACTTGCTAAACTCTCCTACACCTGTGAATAGCTGTCCAAGATAGCGTGACCAACATCCTACGTAGGTAAGAAAATAAATAAATAATTTGTCCTTTTTATTTAGAGGTTGCAAACTTGCAATATGGGCAGATCATACTCGTTCTGGTCAAAATGGGTCGAATTGGTTAGGCTTGACCCACAAAATCTTTTTGTTGTAAATAGTTAATATGTTAAGTTTTGTGTTCACAAGCAGCTTTATTGCATTAATAACCGAAGTCTTTAAATAAACCATATCCATTTGACATGTTCCCTTTTACCTTATTTTTTATTCGACCCGTTTGAGAAAAAAAAAACCTAGATTCACCCATGATTAGTAATCGAGCAAGAAAAATAGAACAAAATTTAATTTTTCTTGAAACTTACATACTTTATTGGACTCTATCTTGCTAATAAGTTTTTTCGTGATTTGACTATTCGTCAGCCCATTAACGAACGTTAGTGAGCGGGTAATTTATGACTATGTGTTATAATAATTTTATTTGAGAAGATGTTTATGTTATAATGTTTATTATAGGGTATCGGATGCATCTAGGCAAGATTTATGTTTGACAGAAGGCTTATTGGGTCTTGAGCTTTTAAAATAAGCTAGCTTATAAAATAAGTTATGTTTGTTATACAAGCTTTTAGCGAGTTAAACTATTTAAATACTCTTCAAAATATAATGTATTACTCCCTCCGTCTCATATTAAGTGTCCATTTTTGACTTTTTAAAGTCTTTTTTCTTCAACTTTGACCTTAATTATTTCTTCTTATGTTATATGATACTCAATGCAAAATATATGAATGGATAGAGTTTCAAATGTATTTTTCATTGGTATAATTTTCAGTAAGCATTATATAACATAAAGAAAAATATATACAGTCAAAGTTTATGAAAAAAGAATTCAAAAAGTCAAAAATGGACACTTAATATGGGACGGAGGGAGTATTATATAAAAGCTGAAAATATATATATGAATTAAATTTTACTATTTTTTATGCGATTTTACATTAATAAGCTTCAGCTTCAATAAATTAAACAAACAACATTATAAAAATAAAAGCTTCAGCTTTTAGCTTATAATATAAACTCCAACTCTAACCCCAGCTTCAACCTCAACACCTGCCCATTGCGTTAAACATACTCTTCATGAAATTTATTGTTAGTATTTAGAGGATCCATTTGGTTTGAATTTTGAAAAGTCAAAATACAAAGCCCAGGCCCGTTAGATTTTTTGCATTGGCCTAACAGGTCAGTCCTTGTGCTAGTTGAAGAAAGTCAAAGTCCTGGTGAAGGGGTGAAGAATTTTCGTTATGGCGCCATTTTGCGCTAAACGACAAAGTTGAGAGTTTCCCGTGCGACATGTCGCCCAGGAATGTCGCCCGGGATTTATCTGGCATCAAAAGCAGATCTGAGTTTACAGCCAGTTACACAAAACGTAAAATAAATAAAAAAACCACTTTTGGCGATTTTAACAGCACCACCACATAACCCACTGCCACCACCACCACTCCCCATCACCACCAGTCACCACTGAACCCACCACCACATAACCCACTACCACTCACACTCGAACACGAGCACACGAACCCCCCTCCTCCTCTAAACATAATTCTTTCCTTTACCCTCAAAATGATAATTATAATAGGAAGTGGTGTTTAATTTTTGCAACGAATTGAAGTGATTGGTGGTGATAATCAAGTTTTAATTGCAAATTTTTGCAACGAGTTGAACACACGAATTGATGTTTAATTATGTTAATTTTTTTTGGCAGTTAAGAGTGTAGCGGGTCTGAGTCCAAAGCCGAGCCGAGCCGAGTCCACAACCGAGCCGAGTCCACAATCGAGCCGACGACGAGCCGAAGGTATGCTATAAATTTTTTTCTCCTTTTGGTATCCCGGGGAATGTTTATTGTTTAAATTTTGTTAGTTTATAGTTATTATTAGGTGAATTGCGTTGAAATTATGTATGTTTCGTGTTTATATGGATATAGTGGTTATTATTGTTTTTGGAAGTGAAATATTAGATATAAGCCGTTTGGTTAATGAAAGTTTGATAATTATAATAAGTTGTTAATGATAAAACTTTCTTGATATAAGTCGTTTGGTTACTTTGTGTTATTACCTTGAAATGTGCTCGTTTATTGAACCATTTAGGAATGTTTTAGGATTTTAGTGATTAATTTCGAAAAATCTCTGTCTGAAATTAATCATCCTATAAAAAACCCGTCCGAAATTAATTTATTAGAAATTAATTTCGGAAAGTCCCCTGTTTGGGACTGCATTTTGAATGTTTTGTCTCATTTAGGATATGAATGCGTATAATTAATTTTTAGTTGTAACTTGTAAAAGACACTTATATATTTGAATGAATGAATGAAACTGTCGTGGATTGTTTTAATGTGTATATTTATTTGGATGTGTGCATGCTTTCATTATTTTGTTCATGAATTTCTATTTGTTATCCTAATTGTACTTATACAGATGTCAACAGATGTACCACGGGGTCACGGCAGTGACAGTGGCGGTGACAGTAGCGGTGACGGTGGCGGTGATGATTGTCCCCCTCCAGGTCAGATACCCACTAGTTGCTGAGGTAAGAATTTCTAGATTATTGTAATATAAGCATAATTTTGATACATTGAATTTGCTTGACTTCAAATTGAATTTGCAGGTAAGGGCACCCGAAAACCCAATTTGGGTGGCAGGAGAGCGGGCAGGCAGCATACCCGCCAGGAGACCCGAGACCTCGGGTTAAAGGCCATCACGGATAAAAGTGGCCCCGTCACGATCCGATTTGAGTTTGGCGACAGAGATACCCTGATGCCTCTGGGTGAGCATGCGGCTCATTGGGCCAACTACCTTGGGGAGCTCGTTCGGGGGTTGCCGTTGCACTACCCTTCCTGGCGCCAAGTGCCTGCGGAGTAGAAGGAGGGGATCATGGCTCGGATTGGGGTAAGTTATTTCATTATCCTTTTAGGTTTATTTCATTAGCGTGTTCATTTATTTAATTGTGTGTATTTATCTAAATTCGTTTATTTATTTATATCATATAAATAAATAAACAAATTTAGATAAATATATAAATTATATCTCTAACTCTGTCTTTGTTGTATATGATTGCAGACTCAGTTTGACATGTGTCCCCACATGGAATCCGATCGTTGGCCACTTATCTATGCGGCCATCCAGCAGCATCTACAAAAGATCTACAATGGCAAGAAGGCTGCTCTTAAGGAAAGGCATTGGATTCCTGACTCGGATGGGACTTACGACCTGGAGCGCATCAGACTATCACGTCCTTCGCACATTTTCGAGGTCAATTGGGATGCGCAGATTGCGTTTTGGAATGATCCCAAGAACCGTGCCCGGGCTGCCCAAAATAAACAAAACCTGGCAAAAAGCAAGGTCGTATGCCGACAGGGATCCCGGTCTATTGCCGCCCTTCGAGATATGCATGTAATAAACATTATAATTACTTTATATATATATAATTAACGCTTTGGTGTGTTGTGATTTGTCATTTTTAATTTTTTTTCATCTTATATACGTGTGTATGTGCAGATGGAGAGCTCAGCTACTAGAGAGTACCCGTCGCTGATCCATACCTTCTTCTTGACACATACTGTTAACGGCGTATTCTTGAAACTCCAGAGACATAAGCTCTATATGATAAGTTTGTTTCAACTTACACAATCACTCTTCTTAAATGATTTGTCGAGAAATAATGTAGTAACCCGACTAATATATTAACTATCTTGTGTTTTTGTGATTACATAGGATGAGATGCTGAGGCTACAGGGTCTAGGCTCCAACACCGAGACGGGTGTGACCTACACCGAGGATGAGATAATAGCCATCGGTCGCGGGGGCAAGCAGCGGGGGCACATTCCCGGTGTTGGTAGGGTTTTGCCACGACAGGGCACGATCATTCCACCCCCGCCTTCATGCACGCACTCCTCTAATGTCGTTAAGCTCAAAAAGAGAGAGAAGGTGCTAACGCGTCCGGTGAACATGTTCATGAAGTTATTTAGGAGTGATGACAAGTTTTCCCAGATGCTTACGCAGCTTGAGTCACAACCTGAGATAGGTGGTGGCAGCGGGAGTGGCGGGCGCGGGGATGATGAGCAGGGAGATGATGAGGACGACGGCGAGGATGAGGACGATAGTTAGGAGATGTTGGGTAAGTATATATATGCTATTTTGTGTCTTAAGTGTATATTGGCGACCCTTATGTGAATATTTGCTTCCCCGTACATTTAAAACTTATTATCTTGGTGAATGTTGACTTGTATCTTGCGGATAATGCAAGTTTTGTGACTTCGTCACCCATTTGTTAGGCTATACTGTGTTTATTCGAGTTTTGGACGTATTTAGCTTTATTATATCAAATGCGTTGATTGTATTGTGTTTTAGATACAAGTTGTAATGTATTTGGGTAGATTATATATTGGTTTACACATGTTTGAGTATTGGTAGATTTTTTCCGGAAAAATTCTGAAAAAAATTTGGATATAGCCTGCTGTGCAGGCAGTCCCCAAAAAAAATTACAGACTTATCCCGGGCGACATGTCGTCCGGGAAAGATAAAGCAAAAAATTTATTGCAGCACTATCCCGGGCGACATGTCGCCCGGGAAAAATGTCACAAGCCAACAAAATTCCATTTATATTTGAAAATTAAAATTATTTAAAACACTTTCCCGAGCGACATGTCGCCCGGGATTATTACTTAATAATTAATTAATCTAGCATCAATTTAAATTAGTGATTTTATAAAACAATTATCCCCGGGAAAACCCTCCACGGTGGCACTTAATTGTTTGACTGAAACCACGTGGGCCCGACGTTGTCGCTCGGGTAAGTCGCTTGGGAACGTATCCCCTTCGAGCTTTTCCGTTCGACTTATCCCGGGCGACATGTCGCCCGGGAAACACATCCCCAGCGACAAGTCGCCCGGGATACCCCGTTTTGTCGCTGGGGAAAATGACAACTGTTCTAGTGGTGTGTCAGCATCGTATAAGTAGTAGTATGCGTAGAAAGTATAACAGTTTGGCAAATGATACTAACACCCCCCCTAAAAAGCCATTCGTACCCCCTTGTTTTTTTGTTTTTTTATCGTTTTAATTTTTTTTAAAATTTTTAGAATTTTGTTTATGTTATAAAACTGTAAAACTGAAAGTGCGGAATACAAATTATAAAGTTTTACGTTCAAAAGTTTGAAAATATCAAAAATACGAAAATAATTTTGTATGTAAAATGGGAAGGCTAAAACAAAGAATCTTTAGACTTTTGATACTATCAGTAGACCAGCGGTACCATTGTAGCACCCCTATCCTCCTTTATGTACTCCTACTGATATGTGAATTTTATAAAATTGTTGTCGGTTAAAGACTCATATAAAAACAGAAGCAATAACAATCAACAATTTTAAATTGACCTTAATAGTCTTTAATTGTTTTGGAAATAACTAAAAATAAAGATCGAGCAGTCAACGTTGTTACTTGTGAAGATTAGCCAAAAAAAAGTAGTGTAATAAAAAAATGATGTAACATCTAGACATAAAGCAAGTTAAGCATATAATAAGGATTTAGTGAAATTTATAAAAAGGAGTTTCATAACTGAAATTTTATAAAAAGGAGTTTCTAATGGATGATTAGTGATAGAAATATCTTACTCGAGAAAATAGCAAGAATACATCACAGTGCTCAATAACATCAATTAATGCAATAATATACTTACTCTCCACAACTAAAATTGTAAGTGAGTGTAAACTTTTTCTAAATTTATTGGACTAAGCAAAATTTACAACAAGATATGATTAATAGTACAAAAAATGAGCTAACGAGTAAACAAATGAAAAGGTGTTAAATAGTGGTGAGGATTTTACAATTTCTTGATTGGTTAAGATGCAAGCACACAGGATTGAGTTTGGGCAATCAACAATGATATTTCATATTTCTATTTGTAGCAATAATGCCAGTGGGTTGACCTCAAGTCAACTTTCAAAACATACACTTCTATTCCTCCTATTTTAGATGAGTCGCAACTTCAGTTATTAGAAATTAACATTTAGATTTTTCATTAAATAAGTTATATATAGGATGCCAAAATGATCAGTTATAACAAAATTAACAGATTGTTTAGCTTGAATGGTGCAATAATGATTAACATGAGTTTATTTTTATTTGTTACTATTACTAGGTATTATTTTTATTTTTTTGACAAAGTTAAGGGCTAACTTTGTATTTTCTTTAGACCTAAGAATTAAATATGAAGTTTTGAAAAAGAAAACAAGAATATACGCGTACTCTAAATTAAATATGCTTTAGTCTTACTTACAATAAAGGCCAACAACACAAAAGGAAAAAAACGAAAAAAAGAAGACAAAGTCTTCATTGCAGACTTTGACATTTCTCATATGTGCGTTTACCATTTCATGCAAATCCATGTATCATGTGCTAGTGGATACAATAGTAACCATGCATGGTAGTTTGCATTACCTTTGGCATTATAAAACTGTAATTTTTTACGTTTGCTACATTGATTTAATCATTTAATAAATAAATATCATTTCTTAGAGAGATTAGCTATCTCAAATTAGCTTCTTATCATCATGTTTATTTACTGATGTGCCTCATCATAATAATTTCCTTTTCAATTATAGCTGTAAATAGAGATGCAAATCGAAACCGGTTTTTTAAAAAACCGGTCGAAAAAACCGAAACCGGTTTTTTAAAAAACCGGTTTTTCTTTAACCGGTTCGGTTAAATATAACCGAACCGGTTAGACCGATTAATTTTTTTTTTTAATTTTTTTTTTATACCCGTCAATAGTTTTTAAAAAAAAAAAACCGGTTTTAACCGGTTAAAAAAACCGGTCAAAATAGAAGTCAAACTAGCCGTTTTTAATTTTTTTTAAAAACCGGTTTTAACCGGTTAAAAAAATCGGTCAAAATAAAAGTCAAACTAGCCGTTTTTAATTTAAAAAAAAAAACCGGTTTTAACCGGTTTTTAAAAAAAAAAACACAACGGCTACTAGCCGTTTTATACCCGTTTTTTGTGGTTTTTTTTTGTTTTTTGATGATTTTAGGGCATGGCTTAGTACTATAAATACATGTAATGGGTTAGGGTTGAAAACACATCAAAAACACTCACTAATCTCTCTTTTTCTCTCTAATCGTGATCATATTTACTACTAATTTCTCATAATCCCGCCTATAATGGAAAATCTCACAATCACACACAAAGCTTCACTAATGCCTCCGTTTCTAGTTGCTGTCATGCTCGAAAAATTTACACAAAATAAAGATGTGGTGCGAATTAGAACAAATACGAGAATGGCGGATGTTCGGTCTAATTACGATATGTGTATTATGCATCGAATGGGATGGAAAAGGCGACGTTGCCAAGAAAAATGTATGAATATTTTATAACCTCGGGTCCCAACTCTACACTCCGGACTCATAAGAGCGGTTGTAATGCGTTAGCCAAGAATGATACGTCTCAAGGTACTATTGGTGCGGATGGGTTCAAGTTTTTTATTTGATAATTGATGGCGGTTACGACTTGATTTTCGAAGTTTGTCATTCAACATGCGATTCCATTCAAACCACTTCGACAACGTCGAGCTTACGGAGATCATCAAAAGGAGGCTACAACCGGCATGGTATCAACAATGTAAGTAGTATACTCTAGAAGTGATGCTTTTAAATTATGGGAATCGGCTCTAAAAAAGATAATTAATTGATGGTTTTCGATGATTATAAATATGGTTTGTTTCTATAACTAAGGATACTTGGGGACCGCACCAATGGTACGGCAAATTCTTATTTAGCGTTAGGCTTATTGGTTTAATACCGAATTTGGTTTATTAATGAATACGGACTAATTGCTTTTAAATATATGGTTATCCTTATACGGGGATCTAATTTAAGAAAAATTTTAATTGACACTTTAATTGAATATAATTTAGATGATTAAAAGGTTTTTACGGGGGATTTCTCTAGATATGCACTCAATAATAATAGGGCTATGGATTTGTTTAAATACGTATAAAACCCGTTTTTAGATGGTCTTTTTTTTTCATTCCCGTTGTGTTGCTCATGTTATAATTTATCCGTTGCAAGCGGCATTAAAATTATGTGTAATTTAAGGATGAAATTTAGGGTTTATTTGTATCCTATTTATAGCTCGAGTAACGAACGACAAACATGAACTTATAGACCTTTTCGTAAACAATGTGGTGAAGTACCCCTAGGACCTTGCTTATGTTAATAATACTAGGTGGGATTCTAATTGCTTGATGTTTGAAATATCTATTAACGACAACGTGAGACTTTATACGCTTTTAATATATGAAACAACTGTTAATAGAAATAAGTCCTGTCTTCGATAAGCGACCAAGATTGGGATTTACTAAAATGGATTAAACTATTTTTTTACAAGTTTATAAAGTGGCAACAACTATTATTATAGGGTGTTTATTACTCCACTAGCCATTAGTTTTAAAATCAATTTATGCTATGACGGAAAAAATTAGACGAATTAAAAACCTCACATTGTCAAATGTTTAGAAGAATGGTTAAAGTTATAAAAAAGAAATTTGTAAAATATTTTGCTAATTTACATTTGGTTTTTACTTGTTCCGCCGCACTTAATCCATGTTTAAATGTTGGAGGCTTTAGAACTTTTATTAAACAGGAATAATGAACAATTTAGACTTATCCTTTGGGTTTTAGACGCTGACAAACCCGTCCCCCATACTTATATAACTCTCAAATTTTGATATTTAACGATAACTTTAAAAAATTATTTGGAATTTATGCACCAAAATTTGGTCAAATACTAACCAATGTGATCAAATGGGGCCGGATCGTCCGAATGGCAAGTGACATTAATATAAACCTTTATAATAGTTTATTTGAAGACGCTACAAAGCGTCAACGAACATCGGCCCCAACAAGCGAGTTGGGACAATATATGGCTACAAACTTTTTAATAACTTTAAGGCCCGAAGAGTTTACAAACTTTGACATTTTTTGCGTTTTGGTAAGGGAAATCCAATTTCCAATTTCATCCGCTATGGGCTCGTGACTTATTAACGGTCCAAGCTATGACGGTTAGCTTTCAGAATCGGCTTTTTTACTATTAGCGGTAGTATATATCGGAAAGAAGGTCAAGACTAACCCCCGAATCCGTGGAAGTATGTGTATGTTTGAAAGATTATTTGGACGGAGTAGATAAGGTACAACATGAAACATCGTTGGAAGGTCCGATATTAGAAGGACGTGAAGAAAACTTTAGCATGAGAAGAAGTTGATTAGGAAATATCACCTACGAATACCGAATTAGATGAAGGTGAGTTTGAAGAATTTGATATAGATACTCGTAGATGTAGAGATTTTTTTGGAAGATTTTATTGGAGTGAGTATATGTGTGATGCAATGCCGAAAGTCGAACATACTTGAGTAACTAATATGTGTTCGGGGATGCCATGCCGAAGCTCGAAATGTATTAGTATTTATATATTTTTAGTTGTATAATTGTATTGTTTAAATAAAAGTTATGGTTGTATTTTTTTAGTATGTTTCCGGTGCAAATAAAAAGTTATGATTGTATTTGTTTAGTATGTTTCCGGTGTATTGTTTAATTAAATGTTTGATAATTAACAAGTTTATTAAATAAATATTCGAAGTTTTAAATTCCGAAAAAAACCGAACCGGTATAAAAACCGATTCCGAACATTTATAACAAGAAAAAAACCGAACCGGTAAAAAACCGATTCCGAAAATTTATAACCGAAAAAAACCGATTCCGAACATTTATAACCGAAAAAAACCGATTTCAAAAAAACCGATAAAACCGAAACCGGTTATTAGAAAAACCGGTTTTCTAATAACCGAAAACCGGTTTTAACCGATTTATTTGCATCTCTAGCTGTAAATAAAACAAATGCTCAAATATCAATTTCATAGCTAGAATTTTCTTGTGAAATTACTAGTTTGAATACACTAAAATGAAGTTCACCATATAAACCTTGTGTCTTGTATGTACAATATCATTGCCAATACACATTGTAGTTTACTTTTTTTTTGAACGGCAAAGATTCGATATTATATAAAAAAACCCGCCTAGCAAGAGACTAGGACAAGGCACCGAAAGGTTACAAACACTGCAACAAAATTGTAGTTTTGGGTCGAGAAAAAATTAGGGTCGACAATGTCGACCCTAATTTCGTCACGGGGACCACATTTATTCAACTTTTCTGGTTAGTCAACAAAAATCTTTTGGGTCGAAATTTAGGGTCGACATTGTCGACCCTAATATTTTTCAATCACTTTATGTTTTTTTAATATATAAAATGCATTTAAAATTATATATAAGTATGTAAAGTAATTTTTAAAAAAATTTAGGGTCGACAATGTCGACCCTAATGTTTTGAATAAAGGGTTTATTTGAAAAAACTTAGGGTCGACAATGTCGACCCAAAACTGCATAGACATGTCGACCCTAAATATTTTACATGAGTTTTTACCTTTTTAATATATAAAATGCATTTAAAACTATATATAAATATATAAAACAATTTATAAAAGATTTTAGGGTCGACAATGTCGACCCTAAATTTGATTTTAAAAAAATTACAAAAATTTAAAATACTTTTTATAAATTCAGAAATGATATTTTATATAATGATTATATATTTTATAAAAAATCATTTTATATAATAATTATATACGAAACGAGGAACCGGACCGACCCGGCCGAAACGAACCAATTTATAACAATTTTAAAAAGGTTTGTAGGTGGAATAAAGGTTTTATACAAAAATTTAAAATACTTTTTATAAATTCAGAAATGATATAAATTATCAATTATAGTTCAAAAATCTATTTTAAAATACCTTTATATATTTTAACAAACACTACTAGAAAAGTGTGAAATGTTAATTTTTACTATTTTTATTTTATCATTTATTAGTTTTGATAATTTGATATAATTTACTTCAAAGTTATTGAATTGAATGTAGTTAAACCTCCAATAAAATAATCCATACACGGAATAATGATCCTAATCGATTAACGTTTATTATTTATAACATGTTAAATCTACATTAGAAATGATCAAAACTCAAACATTAATGCATATGAATTACTTTCCAAATGCTATATTGATTATCTTAATGAAAAAACTACTCCAAACCAAGAATTTCCCTTGTCTTTTATAGAGCTCATGCACAGTTTACTGCTGGACTTAAGTGTTGTGTTTCCTCGGGATGCCTTTCCATATCTAGTGCTCCCTCTAGTATCTTTATCTTTTGCCTCTAGTGTCTCGTTATCTTTCATTCACGCCAAGAACTTACAATCTTGAGCACTCTGCCTTCCGAGATTCTGTGCAGATCTGGAATTACCGGAGTATAACTTGGCACGTGTTGAAGTTCCCGGATAAGAACTTAGAGGTGCTGTTGGATCAGGATAGAAGAACTTATATGAGCCTCGAGGTCATCCATCCACATATAGTTGCAACATCATTTATCATGAGTTCATGGCTGTTGTAGTAAGGAAAAATAGAAAAGTCATTTTGACAAGCAAAGTTTTTTATATTACATAAAAATAATGATGTTTTGATAGTTTCACCTTTGTTACAAGGACATGTTGTTGTCATTGTTACCATAACTGTAGGTTTGAGTGATGTTCGCATCACCACATCTCCTCGTTCCACGTGACTTATAAGTTTGATCATATCGCTCCATCTGGTGGCAATTCGATCGATTGGTGAGGTGGTGAACGTGGGTGGTGGGTTGTGAAGATAGAGTGTGATGACTTGTGCTTGGGAGGAGAAGATACTATCTGCTTTTATGGTAAAGAAGAGTGCTTGGCGGGAGTTTTTGGTGGGAGTTTTTTGCGGGAGTTTTTGGTGGTTAAAGGATACCATAATGGCTTAATATTGAAACTCTAATTTGTAATTTGGGGTGTGTGGTAAATGCAAGAAAGAAAGGTCAGGTTGGTTTGTTTGGTGTGTAGATGATTCTAGGAAAAGAGAGTACCACTAAACTCATACGTTTGAAGGTTCAAATGTTACAACCAATATCATATCGACTCTTCCGTTGAACGTCTAATGTACAAACCATACCATATCGATCTCATCCGTTGAAATTCTAACGTATAACCCTATCATCTTCGAATATCCGTTGAACGTTTCTAACGTATAACCCTAACATATCGATCATCGCTTGACACGTCTAACGTATTACCTAACATGTCCGAATACCGTTTGAACCTCTAATGTACAAATCCATACCATATCGACTAATCCGTTTTGATCGTTCTAGCGTTTACACATAACCATCTCGACTCTCTTTTTTTCCTATTGTCGTTTGAACGTTCTAAAGTACGACAATTACGTACTCGACTCGTCCGTTTAAACCTCTAACGATGTTAACCCTAACATCTCGACTCATCCGTTGAACGTCTAATGTCACACATACCATTTGACTCATGTTAATCGTCTAACGTAATATGACAATAACACTCTCGACTTCGTCGTTTTTTGAACGTCTAATGTCAATCCATTACACCATATTGACTTATCCGTTTGAACGTCTAAAGTATAACCTTAACATATCGACTATTCCGTTGATCCGTTATTGTTATACCCATACCATATCGTGGACGCGTCGATTTTGGAACGTCTTTCAACGTATAACATACATAGCTATAACCTTACAATATCGACTCGTCGTTTGAACGTATAATGTTTATCATACCATATCGACTCATCCGTGATAAAGTCTATAAGTATAACCATAAAAATATACGACTGTCCATTGAAAGTCTAATGTATACCATAAAACTCTCGCACTCGTCCGTTTGAAACGTTCTAATGTTACAAAAAAACCTATACCATATCGAACTCTTACGTTGAACGTCTAATGTATAACCTAAACCATCTCGACTCATACATTGAACGTCTAATGCTAAACCTTACCATATCGACCCTCTTCCATTGAATGTCTAACGTACAACATTTCATATCGACTCAGTCCGTTGATCGTTCTAATATACAACCTACCAATTGACTCATTCCGCTTGAACCTCTAACGTATAACAATACATATCGACTCTTCCGTTGAAACAGTACTAACTGGTACAATCTTAACATATGACTCATTCGTGAAGTCATAACGTATAACCATAACATATCGACTCATCCGTTGAACGTCTAATGTATAACTATAACATATCGACTCGTCCGTTTAACGTCTAATGTATAACCATAACATATTGACTCATCCGTTGAACGTCTAATGTACAACCATACCATATCGACTCATCCGTTGAACATCTAATGTATAACCATAACATCTCTACTCGTTCATTGAACGTCTAATGTATAACCATACCATATCGACTCTTCCGTTGAACGTCAAATGTACAACCATACCATATCGACTCTCCTGTTAAACGTCTAATGTATAACCATAACATCTTGATTTGTCCGTTGAACGTTTAATGTATAACCATAACATATTGACTCATCCGTTTAACATCTAATGTATAACTATAACATATCGACTCGTCCGTTGAACGTCTAATGTACAACCATACCATATCGACTCATCCGTTGAACGTCTAATGTATAACCATAATATCTCGACTCGTCCGTTGAACGTCTAATGTATAACCATAACATATCGACTCGTCCGTTGAACGTCTAATGTACAACCATACCATATCGACTTTTCTATTGAACCTCTAACGTATAACCCTAACATCTCGACTCATTTGTGGAACGTCTAATGTACAAGCATACCATATCGACTCATCCGTTGAACATCTAATGTATAACCATAACATATCGACTCATCCGTTGAACGTCTAATGTATAACCATACCATATCGACTCGTCCGTTGAACGTCTAATGTACAACCATACCATATCGACTCGTCCGTTGAACGTCTAATGTATAACCATAACATCTTGACTCGTCCGTTGAACGTCTAATCTATAACCATACCATATCGACTCTTCCGTTGAACGTCTAAGATACAACTATACCATATCGACTCTTTCGTTGAACCTCTAACGTATAACCCTAACATCTTGACTCGTCCGTTGAACGTCTACTGTACAACCATACCATATCGACTCATCTGTTGAACGTCTAATGTACAACCATACCATATCGACTCATTCGTTGAACGTCTAATGTATAACCATAACATCTCGACTCGTCCGTTGAACCTCTAATGTATAACCATAACATATCGACTCGTCCGTTGAACGTCTAATGTACAACCATACCATATCGATTCTTCCATTGAACCTCTAACATATAACCCTAACATCGCGACCCATCCGTTGAACGTCTAATGTACAACCATACCATATCGACTCATCCGTTGAACGTCTAATGTACAACCATACCATATCGACTCGTCCGTTGAACGTCTAATGTATAACCATAACATATCGACTCGTCTGTTGAATGTCTAATGTACAACCATACCATATCGACTCGTCCGTTGAACGTCTAATGTATAACCATAACATATCGACTCGTCCGTTGAACGTCTAATGTATAACCATACCATATTTTTTATAAAATGTTATATATTTTATAAAAAAGTTATTATATATTTTATAAAAAATCATTTTATATAATAATTATA
>BQNB010015904.1:42819-67064 GCA_026074375.1 Tanacetum coccineum
TTACACTTTTAGTCCTTGTGTTTTAACTTAAACCAAAACTAATGTAATTTCTATATAGACACCATATTTTTGATCCTAACATTATTAATCGTGTGAGTGTGTGTTTTTAAATAAGTAAGGATGTATTTATATAAGGATGGTTATTAGTTGCTTAAAAAATAAAAGGGTGTGTTGGGTTGGGGTCCGTCGACGAAGAGAGAGGGGAAGAGAGTGGGCTTTGGCCCATTTTTGCCTAACTAATAATACCTGTTAACCTTGGGCCTAATAACCTTTCCTAGTCCGATACTTTTTACTAAATCGTGATTTTCGTCTCAGGTGCAATTTAAAACTCAAGAAAGATAAATATTATAAAATCAAAATAATTAGGCACTCAATGCCCGAATATGAAGTCACATTAATTAATGGGTATTTAACATCATATGGGTTATTGTAAGATTCACGAGGGTTTTAAAATTAATGATTTTAATAAAAATCGATTGAAAATAAAATGAATTATTTAAAATTTAAAATTCAATTATGAATTTAAATTAAGTAGTGACCTTAAATACGAGATTTTACATGTGCATTAGGTTATAACTAGTCACATTAATTAATGGGTATTTAACATCATATGGGTCATATGCATTGGGTTGTAGTGGCTTATAGTGTCATGGACCCATGCATTACCGGTGACAATGGCTAATTCACATGGGTCATGGGTCATGTGCATTAGGTTATCCTTGGTCACATTAATTTAACCCCTAAGCATAACTAATAACCTATATCCTTTAACCCGTAATAGTTGACTGACGCGTGTAAAGCGGTCGGTAATAAATTACCGTTTAGAGATTGAATTACTTTAGGAAAAGTAATAACTATTAGTCCGGGGTTATATCCTCAAAGAGAGTTGAATAGAGATTTACCATTTAGCTTTATAAAATCTAATTAAGCTCTAACGCAAATGTCTAGCTTATTTAACCCTTACACTTCACGCCTTAGAGTAGGGCTGAGCATACGGACAGTTTAACCGGACCGGACCGAATGTATTTCGGTCCAGTCTTTGGTCTGGCGTTTTGGACCAATTCGGTCTTTGGTCCGGTCGATCCGATCCGGTCTAGTCGGTCTTACCAAAAAACCCAAACATTATGCCTTGTAGGACCAGACCGGACCGAAGACCGAACCGGACCGGGCCGACCCGGACCGGACCGTACCATTTCGGTCCGGTCCTCGGTCTGGCGTTTTAGACCAATTCGGTCTCGGTCCGGTCCGGTCCGGTTTTGGACCGATGCTCACCCCTACCTTAGAGAAAGTGAAGTGAGACAAACACAAAACTGAGCAAATATTAAGCATTAGATAATAAGCAATAAGCTAGCTTAATAATAAGCTAATCTAAAAACTACTATTTTTATTAATTAAAATTGTAAACTTTTTATAAACTAAAACTATATTTAATAATGAAAACTTTTATTAAAAAAACTTTAGCTTAAAAATAAGCTGCACCGAAAAAGCTTTAAACTAAATAAGCTACAACTTATTTAGTTTGTCTAAATTTGAAATTTTAAAAGTGAAACCAATTGAAAATAAGCAGAGGGAGAAAAAGCTATGGTTTAATGAGCAGTTTCTATAAGCAATCTTTAAGCTACTAGCCAAAAACAATAAAGCTTAAACTTCTATATTAAAAAGGAAATGCATAACATTAACGAATAGGTTACTCTAGTAAGATGGTAACCCGCTTGACTTCCGTAAGGGAGGTCGCGGGTTTGATTCTCGCTGGGGTGTAACATCCTTTTTTATTTTATTTTTTTTATTTTTTAAAACCTAAAAGTAGTTTAGGCTTAATAACGTGACCATATGTATTGGTTTTTTGCTACACTTAAATAATGTGTGACAAAACTTGAGTCCATGATTTAGACACATAAACAAATACTTCATGTGACCGTATATGACATTATGAATTTAGACATACAAACACTCAATGTGACTAATATGAAATTTTATGATAACCGATTTCACATTTTGCTCTAAACATTAGTCACATGAATACTTCACGATGTGACTGTTATGAATATATTAGTCACATATAATCATTTTAAATGTGGCCATAAACATAATTTAGTCACACATTTGTAATATGTTGTGGCTATTGTAAAGGCATATAGTCACATGATCGTGCTAGAAGTAAATGTGACTATACACATTAGCTTTTGGCAAGCTAACACAAACTAAACTTTAAACACACATATTAAGTTACGTGACCATATGTACTGGATAAAGTGACCAAAAGTGTTAATAAGTGTGACCATATACTGTTTAAAGTGAAGAAATGTGTATTTTGTGTGACTATTGATCATCCAATGGCCACATGAATTTAATGTTTGTGTGACCTTTTCTAATATTTAGTCACACAAAGCATGTTTTTTTGGGTATTTAGTCACATACAATTAAGCATAAAGTGACCAAAAGTGTTAATAAGTGTGACCATATGTTGTTTAAAGGGAAGAAATGTGTATTTTGTGTGACTATTGATCATCCAATAGCCACATTAAGTTTATGTTTGTGTGGCCTTTTGTAATATTTAGTCACACAAAGCATGTTTGTTTTGGGTATTTAGTCACATACAATTAAGCATAAAGTGGCCAAAAGTGTTAATAAGTGTGACCATATGCTGTTTAAAGTGAATAAATGTGTATTTTGTGTTACTATTGATGATCCAATAGCCACATGAAATCTATGTTTGTGTGGCCTTTTGTAATATGTGACCAAAAGTGTTAATAAGTGTGACCATATGTTGTTTAAAGTGAAGAAATGTGTATTTTGTGTGACTATTGATCATCCAATGGTCACATGAATTTTATGTTTGTGTGGCCTTTTGTAATATTTAGTCACACAAAGCATGAAATTTAATGATGACCGATTTCACATTTTGTTCTAAATAATAGCCACATGAATACTTCACGATGTGACTGTTATGAATATATTGGTCACATATAATCACCTTAAATGTGGCCATAAACATAATTTAGTCACACATTTGTGATATGTTGTGGCTATTGTAAAGGCATATAGTCACATGATCGTGCTAGAAGTAAATGTGACTATACACATTAGCTTTTGGCAAGCTAACACAAACTAAACTTTAAACACACATATTAAGTTACGTGACCATATGTACTGGATTTTGGCTACACTTAAATAATGTGTGACAAAACGTTTAGTGTGACCATATATGGCATTTGGTCACAGTGTTCAAGTGTGTGACATATATTTGTCACTATTTATATGTATATCGTGACTAATGATTCAACCTTACTTTTCATTTGTCACGCGTCCCAAATTCATATGTGGCTAAATAATTAGCAAAAGATAGCAGTCACCCTTAAATAATGTGTGACAAAACTTGACTGTATGATTTAGACACATAAAAAATTACTTCATGTGACCATATATGCCAATTTGGTCACATTGTTCAAGTGTGTGACATATATTTGTCACTATTTATATGTATATCGTGACTAATGCTTCAAGCTTACTTGTATTTGTCACACGTTCCAAATTCATATGTGGCTAAATAATATTACCAGTTACCTTTAGCCACATAATGTTTGAATGTGTGGCAATACAGTTCTAATGGTCACACAATCGAAATTTTCATGTGTGGCTAATTAGTAAATGTTGTCTATTTTGGTACCTTTAGCCACATAAATATGTGAATGTGTGGCCGTTCCATTTTGCCCATGTGTGACCAAATCCACTTTTTGTACTAGTGTTTGTGACACATAAGGAAAGTAATCAAAACATATAATTAGCACAAATTTTGAATGACAAGAAATGAAATGTACGTTCATGGTATGATTCATAAACTTGTAAGCAACAACAACTTTGCAAGTACTCGAAAAAGGTGATTTTATGTTTCTTAGCAGATTCATCTCAAATAACATGGTATTGGCAGAACTCGTCAAAAAGACAATATGTTCTCCGAATAGTAAAACTAAAAAATCTTCAAATGGTCCAAACTCAAACCCCTCTTTTATCGATTGGCTTCGTGTATGCTTCAAGCTGTTTATCTCATCTAGCTTCATGTATGGATCCACTAGTTACATTATTGTTCTAATTTTACCATAAAACCTTCAAATAATGAGCAACTTCGAAAATTTTGACCACAAAAAGTATGGTTAATAGCCGTAGTTTTGGTAATACAAAAATGGTATAATGACATTAACAAATGAGTGATCAAACTAACTTGATTGTATTAAAGCAGTAGATATGACACCTAAAATCAATAGATAATAAAAATATATTTAATAATGCACAACGATAAGGAACTAAAAACTTTTTTCGACATTTATAGACATTAAAATTGGCGATTCACGATATATAGAGCTAAAACTCAAAAAATTTGTTCTAAAAACAAATAATTGATCTGCAAATTTCTTGCATTCAGATTATAATGAATAAGGGGAACATGGGAAGGTGAAAAAGGACCAAGAATGAATGCCGTATAAGATCGCTTGTAACAAGCACATCGTGCAACATTTGAATGTGAAATGTGTATGAATGACATTATGCTGTAATGAATAGAAAACTGATTATTCCATTTGACCAAACCCTAAAGGGTCTGGGAAGTGATATAACCTGAAGGCGCTTTTACTACTATAGAACTATATGGATAGAATAGTTTTATTTTCCTTTTTACAAGTTCCTAATAGTTGAGGGACTAATTTCTAACTTTTTTGTATTTCTATTATAAGGTGGTTAAGGATCATCCCGCCCCTTTATATACTATGTAATCACTTCATTTTTCATTAATTCAATTCATAATTTCACTCTCAATATTTTTGCATTACTAAATTCTATATGGTATCAGAGCATTAAACCCCCAAGTTTTGATCATCAATGGTGGAATACAGTTAGTTTGTTGAAATTATGTTATAACTAACTTCAAAGCTCTGTTTTCTTTAATATTTGATTCATCACCATTCTTGATTCTTAAAGTTTAGGTGCTCTATCCTAATGGCTATTCCAGTTATAGCTGATCCATCTAACACCAACCCTAACAACAATATCAATGATCGTTTTCATCTTGCTAGTTCTGATCATCCAGGAATGGTTCTAATAAACACACCTTTTAATAGGGGGAATTTCTTGGGTTGGAGTAGAAATGTGAAGATTGCTCTTGGTGCAAAACTAAAGTTGGGATTCGTTAATGGTTCTTTTGCTAAAACCTGCTACAACTGATGAAAATGTACAAAGATGGGTTAGGTGTAATTATATGGTTACTTGTTGGATCTTAAACTTCATGGTTACTGAGTTATCAGAAGCTTTCTTGTATGCTTAGTCTGCTTATGAATTGTGGAAGGATATTGCTGAAAGGTATGGTCAAAGTAATGGTCCATTGATCTATCAGTTATAAAGGGAGTTAAGTAAGATCACTCAAGGTAATCTTAGTATTGCAGCTTTCTTTAATAAGTTAAAAAGATGTTAGGATGAATTATAGAATTTGAATGTATTGTTTGTTTGTAAATGTGGGAAGATGCAAGAATGTACTTGTGTTGTGTTTGATAAGTTTCTTGAGAGGGATAGTCATTTGAAATTGATTCAGTTCTTGATGAAGTTAAATGATAAATATGAATCTGTTAGGAGTCAAATCTTAGCAATGGATCCTCTTCCTAATGTGAACAAGGCTTATTACACTGTGCAGCAGATTGAGAAATAGAAACAAGTTACTAATCACTCTTTTGATCCATCTTCATTTTTTGCTAATACTAATAACAGGCAAAATTTTAGTGCTTGAAGGGAAGTTAAACAACCTAGACTTGATAATAGGAATGATCAAAAGAGAAGTTCTACTAATTGTGGACAAAATGGTCATGTGTTTGATCAATGTTTTGAAAGAATTGGTTTTGATTGGTACAAAGGGAAAAAGGCAAAGAAAGGTTCAAGAATTGCAACTCATGTTAGTTCAGGATTAGAAGAATTGGTTAGTAGAGAAACACCTTTTGATTTGGGAATTGAAAATGAAATTAGTGAAGGTGTTGATCAAAGGTTAGTTGCTGCAGTTTGCTCTGAGATGATGAAAATGTTTAAGGGAAAAGGTATTACTGATGAAAGTAGTGGACCTATGAAGAATTATGCTAGCACTTCAAGTCATGCAAGTATAATGTCTTGTTTCATAGCTTCTTTTGCCTTATTCTGTCATCCAAACATGAATATTAGACTGGATTGGGTAACTGATACAGGGGCCTCAGATCATATGACACCATATTCCTATCTTTTCATATCTATTAGATACTTAACACATCATATCATGGTCCATTTACCTGATGGTAGATCACTTAAAGTGACTATTGTTGGGGAAGTGGCTTTGATACCATCATTAATTCTTTCAGATGTCTTTTATGTTCCTGAATTTTAGCTTAACTTGTTGTCAGTTGGCAAGTTAATCCAACACAAAAATTTGACAGCTTAATTATTCCTTACTTCTTTTATGTTCCAGGACCTTACCACTAGAGAGATTGTTGCAGTTGGTAAAGGTTCCAGGTGTCTCTATATCTGCAAACCTGTTTTTGATTAGTTGTCTTTGCTGCTAACATTGCTGAGTTTCACCAATCCCACAAACATTTAGTTCCTTCTACTATTTTCAATAAAATTGCTTTTAGCAATGCTGTAGATACAAAATCTTGTCTAGATATTCAAACCTTTCATGATAGACTTGGTCATACTTCTGTATCCAAGCTTGTTCATATTCCTGAATGTAAGCAATTTGATGTTTCAAATTTTCATTGTGAAAGTTGTATGCTGTCAAAACAACACAAACTTCCTTTTCCTATCAGTACTTCCATTCAGTCTGTTCCTTTTGCTTTGTTGCATATGGATTTGTGGGTCCCTTATAAGAAACCAGCTCTTAATGGAGCTCATTACTTCTTTACTATTGTGGATGATAGAACTAGGGCCACATGGACTTACCTAGTTCATAGAAAAGATCAGATCTCAGACTTGTTAGATACTTTTTTGGCTTATGTTGATAATCACTTTAAGGCCAAACCAAAGTATATCAGGTTTGATAATAGTACAGAGATTTTAAACAAAAGTTGTGCTCTTTTATTCAAGGCTAAAAGGATCATTCATCAAAAATCTATAGCTTATACTCCCTAACAGAATGGAGTAGTGGAGTACGAATAGAAAACACAGCAACTACTTGAGACTGCGTAGATCTCTTAGAATTCATGCTAATTTTACCAATCAAGTTTGGGGAAATGTGTTTTAGCAGCAACTTATTTGATCAATAAAATGCCATTTTGGAAAACCACCTGATTTTAGTCATCTCAGGACCATTGGATGCTTATGCTATGCAACTTTGACAAGACCTCATAAGGATAAGTTTGAAAATAGAGGAGTCAAGTGTGTTTTAATTGGTTATCCTTCTAATAAAAAAGGATATCAATTGTATAATTTAGAAACATAGGAAGTTTTCCTAAGAAGGGATGTAATTTTTGAGGAAAATGTTTTCCCTTTTAAGACACCTGTTGAGGTCATTCCCATGAATTCTAAGCCTGAGTATCCCAGTTTTGAAGAATGTTCAACAATTGAGGAGCCTTTAACTTCCAATACTCAATCTACTCAGCCTGATCCAAACACTCCTTCTGATACTGATTTGCTTCATCCAAACATACCTTCTGAACAAGAAACTTTACAATCATCAATACCAAATGATCCCCTAATACCTTCAAGAAAGTCTTTTAGAGTGTCTGCAAAACCTGCTTGGTTAAAGGATTTTGTCACACCAAAACACATAAATAGTTCCATAACTTTTTGTTCTACTCGACCTTTATATCCACTGTTTGGGAAAAATGATTTTTCTGGCTTGCCTTCTTCTCATGTAGCTTTTTTGGCAAATGTATTTGCCCTTACTAAACCAAATAGCTATCAGGAAGCCATCAAAGATAAAGGATGGGTAGAAGCAATGGATAAAGAACTAGATGCTTTGGAAAGAAATCATACTTGGGAACTTACTACTTTGCCAGCTGGTCATAAACCAATTACTTCCAAATGGGTTTTCAAGATAAAATACAAGTCAGATGGTACTTTAGAAAGGCTGAAAGCAAGACTGGTAGTCAGAGGATTCAATCAAAAGGAAGGGCAAGACTACAAGCACACTTTTTCTCCAGTAGCTAAATTAGCAACTGTTAGAGTACTAATTGCTTTAGCCACTGCCAAAGAAGGGGATTTACATCAGCTTGATATCAATAATGCTTTCCTTCATGGTTGCATAGATGAAGAAATTTATATGTTACCTCCTAAAGGATATTCTAAGGCTGCTCCTAATCAAGTCTGCAAACTCACAAGATCTTTGTATGGTCTTAAGCAAGCTTCAAGACAGTGGAATCAAGAATTGAGAAAGTTCTTACTTAGCCTTGGGTATGAACAATCTAAACATGATTATTCTCTGTTTGTCAAGAATATCAATGGACACTTTACTGCAACATTGGTTTATGTTGATGATGTTTTGATTACTGGGAACAATTCTGCTGAAATTTTATCTTTAAACAAGCTCTTCATAAAAAGTTCACCATCAAAGATCTTGGTCTGGCTAAATATTTCTTAGGAATTGAATTATTCAGAATAAAACCTGGTACTTACTTAAACCAAAGAAAGTATATTTTGGATCTCTTATCTGATGCTGGTCTCACTGCAGCCAAACCAAAAGAATTACCTTTACCTACTCAGTTAAAGCTTTCTCTTACAAAAGGAAATCCACTCAGAGATCCTGGTTCTTATAGAAGATTAGTTGGTAGACTACTTTATCTCACAATGACAAGTCCTGATATTTCCTATGTTGTCCAACATTTAAGCCGGTTTGTTTCATTACCCAAAGATTTTCACCCAAAGATTTTCAACATTCAAGCGCTTATGCATCTACCAAATACTAAAAGCATATTTAAGAAAAGGTCTCATCTATCCTATTCAGTCATTTATTCAGTCTCATCTCAAGCTAACAAGTTTCTCAGATGCAGACTGGGCATCCTGTCTTATGACAAGAAGGTCTCTCACTGGTTATTGCATTTTTATGGGACATTCCTTAGTCTCTTGGAAAACTAAAAAGCAAGCTACTGTGTCTAGAAGTTCTACAGAAGCTGAGTAAAGAAGTATGGCTACTACCACATGTGAGTTCCTTTGGCTGAGTTATCCGCTAAAAGATTTGAAGATTCCAGTTCACATTCCTGTTACACTTTTCTGTGATAACAAGTCAGCACAACAAATAGCAGCCAATCCTTGTTACCATGATAGAACCAAACACTTAGATATTGATTGCCATTTCACAAGAGAAAAGGTGCAAGATGGTTTCCTTCAAACAACTTACATTCTTACACAATCACAAATTGCAGACATAATGACAAAGGCTTTAGGGAAATTGCAACATTCTTATTTTTCTCACAAGTTGAGTCTTGCAGAATCTCCAACTTGAAGGGGAGGGGGGGATGTAGAACTATATGGATAGAATAGTTTTATTTTCCTTTTTACAAGTTCCTAATAGTTGAGGGACTAATTTGTAACTTTTTTGTATTTCTGTTATAAGGTGGTTAGGGATCATCCCGCCCCTTTAAATACTCTGTAATCACTTCATTTTTCATTAATTCAATTCACAATTTCACTCTCAATATTTCCGCATTACTAAATTCTATAACTACCAAGAGAAACCGACAAACTCGTGGTCGTGGAGATCTTCAACAACCCTCAAAAACTTCCAATATCCTAATCCTTCCCAAAAATATGTAGCCATAAAATATTGAAAGCCTTTGAGGATAGTTGAGTATCTTCAATTGGTATATAGCACACTAATAATACAAGATGGTTGTTATTGAATTTATAGAGTCACAAACATCGCTTTTACCTTGATCGAAACGCATCATCTCAAAGTATAATGCCTCTTGCCTTCTCTGGTTATAAGGGGGCACAAGCTAGAAATCAAAACACAAAACATAGGAAATGAAGATGGGAATGATGCGATACTACATGGTAATTTACACCATCATTAACTTCTATGTGTTCATGCACAGGCAAGTAGATGTACATACCCTAAAAGCAGGATGCGTTTGTTAACAAAAATAACCTATTCAAAATAACGTTAGAATTTGGCGTATGTTTGTTTGATACTAGGAATCTGTATATAATTAACTTTTGGCCATATTGTCTCTAGCTAGCTAGCATCTTCTTGTATCCTTCCAACATTTTTACTACCAAAATGTTTCTTTGATCAAACCTAATTGCAAGTTACGGATTGTTTGAATATGTGTGACTCAGATGATTATTATAATTTTCAAAGTCAAAACTTTTTATTTCCAGTTTGATTAAGTACGTGTATGAATTGTTACACTAATTGTAATTTTAAATATTTATTTTTCATGAAATAGTTCTTCACTTCATCACATGCTTTTTTCGAACCGAAATTATATTAGAAGATCTGGCAAGGCGCTAGGAAATAAATCTACATTGGGGAGATTAGAGCTTTACAAGGATTACAAAGCAATCCAATTCAAGGATATTTTTTGTTTCTACAAAAAATCCAATTATACAAAAATTGTTTCACTTTGTTGAGTATGAGTTCCTTCTTAGGCCGCTTGGACGAGAATACCACCTTGTTATAGAATCGCCAAAGGATCCAAAGAGTTGTACGGACGACTGTGTAAAAATATTTCAAGGTTGAGGCAGGAAGATGCACTTGATCACGTATTCATATGTTGACCATAGAGGTATTCATGTATGTTAAGTGTTAACATAAGGGAAAACTAATTATTGTGACATTGATCACTTTCACAACATATACAAATCTAGGAAGGTGTTGCATGAAACTTTTTGTGAGGGTCTTGCACAAGTTTTCTTTTATTATAAGTACTAAAATTTTCTCCATATAGAATTCTTGGACTAAACTAAAGTTCATAAAGAAAAAAATAGTTGTTGGAATCGTGTCCCAAAAGCTGTAGGATTACATTCCTATTTAGTCATTATCCTATTTTTGGACTATAGGATTTCATTCCTATTTGGGATAAAGTATTAATTAGTCATTATCCTATTTTTGGAATAGATGATGACTACCTAATTATTAGGGATTGGATCCTAGTTTTTCCTAGGGTTATTTCTCTATATATAGAGCCCTTTTACATTCTCTTCTATAACACAAACACATACACATACATACGATCCTTCACCTCCATAATAGTTAATCCATATTTAAGAGTTCTCGTGAGAATATTTAGTTCTCTTTTACATACTTCAACTGGCCTATATACCATTGAAGGTTTGTACTCTTGTTTTTGATATAGTGGATTTTGTGGTCGTCGCCCGTGGTTTTTTCTCCCATTAAATTGGGGGTTTCCACGTAAATCGTTTGTGTTCTTTATTTGCTATTATCGTAACTTTGTTTGGTTGATTATTGTTTTGGTTTAATCTTCGCTTCCGTACACGCTCCAAATTCCCTACAAGTGGTATCAGAGCCATGTTACAATGGTCACCAAATTTGATATCGATAAGTTTGATGGCAAGATTAGTTTTGCTATTTGGAAAGTTCATATGCAAGCGGTATTAACGCATCATGGGTACAAGAAGGCCCTTAGGGGTATAGCACACAAGCCACAAAGTATGTCAGATGAAGATTGGCTTGAATTAGACGAGAAGGCTTTAGCTACGATCCAACTTTTTCTAACTCGAGAAGTTCTCCGGGAGGTTATACATGAGACCACCGCAGCTGGTTTATGGCTCAAGTTAGAATCTCTTTACATGACAAAGAGTCTTGCGAATAAGCTTCGGTTGAAGGATCGTCTTTACACTTTTCGTATGAAACCAGGTACATCTGTTCAAGACCATCTTGATGAATTTAATACTATTCTCATTGATTTAGAGAATCTAGATGTAGACATTGATGATGAGGACAAAGCCGTATTACTGGTTATTTCTTTACCTGCTTCTTACAAACACTTTAAAGAAATCATGTTATATGGCAACCGTGAAACACTATCGTTTAATGATGTTAAATCTGCTTTGTTGTCCAAACAAAAGTATGATGATGATGTGGAGCCAGAAAGTGGTGAAGGGATGGTTGCAAGAGGCCAAAGTTCTGACCGATGTGAGAGTAGCAATAAAAATAAAGAACATAGATCACGGTCTCGTGGAAAATATTCAAATAAGAGTTGCAAATATTGCAAGAAACTTGGTCACATTGTCTCTGATTGCTACAAGTTAAAGAACAAACTGGAAAGAGAAGGTAAAGGGAATAACGAAAAGAAACCTAAAAAAGCCGCTAAGGTAGCCATTGCCAAAGGCGATTCTGATGGTGATTATAACACCCTGTGTTTTCAAGTCATTGACGACGTCAATAAATCTACTGTTTATTTTAGTGTTGTACGCGTTTGCTTTTAAGTTTAAAGTGTTAAGTTAAATCGCGTAAGCTAAAAGCGATTATTCAATGTAAACGGGCATCAAACAATTAAGCGTTTACATCAATCAAGTATTAAATAATTATTTTGAGAATAATTATGGTCTTTGTTCTTTTATTTTTATTGGTTACGAAAAATTGTTACGTTTCGCGATAAATTAAGTTTAGGCATTCCCGGAACCACAAAAATATTTCTACGTTTCAACAAATTCTCATATTTTATTTCCAATGGCCAAAGTTTATAAAACTTTACCACTCTTATAAATGGGACGCCTCATTTATACAAGAAATAACCAAGACTCATTCACATTTGCAAGTATACTCTTTAAGCAAAACACTACACTTTATATATTATACTTTCATTTGTCAAGTTACTTCCATTTTATCTAGAAAATAAACTAGTAAACATCTTCCATAATTTTAGGGGATGATCTCTACTTTTTCATGGCAAGAAAACATAAGCATTTAAGAGTTAGTGAATGTACATATGATAGTTAGTATGACCTAGCTAGTTACATAGTGAATTTGACCATCAAATCCCCCATTTTCCTCAACCAATGCCGCCCCCCCCCCCTTGGACCATTGACCACTTGGTCTTGGTTAGTTGCTAGCTATATTACATATATACTTGCACCCTTTTCATAAGTTAAACACACAAGTATTTTCCTTAGCTAAAAATCAAACTTGTCTTCCCTTTTCTCTCTTGTTTGGCCACGGCAACAAACCACAAACATAAACAATCCATACAATTTCCATTCTCAACATTTACAAACATTCACACCTCATTCCTAAGACATACTAAGGTATTTGCAAGCCTTGGTTAATCATTTACAAGTGTTGAAGCAAGAAATCAAGATTAGGGTTTCAAATTGAATTAGGGTTTTCATAGCTTGCTAGCTTGGGTTTAAAGCCTAAACAAGGTTTTAGCACATATTTCTCATCATCATCATTCATCACTAAGGTTACCTAAAACCTTTATCTTTTCATTTTCATGATTTTATATGTATATGATGTTCTATATAGTAAAATTACCATTTAGGACCTTTGAACAAGTAAAAGGGATTTTTTACTTGTGATTAAGCTTTTGTACACTTTTTCTTATGTTATGTGATAGGTAATATCATGATATAATGGGTATATAAGTGATGTACCATGTTGGTTAAGTGAAAAGATGCATATGTATGAATTAGGGTTTTAAGGATTACTTAAGAAAGTTGTGATTAAAAGTATCATTATGGACTTGTTAACTTGGATATTTGGACAATATGTGGACTAATGGACTCTATTATAAGTAAGACATATAACATATATGGTATATAAGACTTGTGATAGATTACAAAGTTGAAAAGTATGAAAATAAGGTTTAAATATGGAATTAAGAATGTCATCACAACATTCTGTCAAAAATTCGAATATAAACATGTCTATTTTATGTTTTTATAAAATACTACATCTCAAGACGAATCCGGGCATGTAAAGAACTTGAAAAATGGATAAATAACGAAAAAGTTATGGTAAAAACAAGTTATACGATAAATAAACGGATTTATAAAAGAATTTTTATAAAACAATTTATAAAAATTATATAAAACAGCAAGTTTGGTAATTTTAACAAATAACACATATTTTTAGGATTCCAAAATGATAAGAATTGTAATTTTTCAATTAATAACGAATGAGTTATGAATTTCGCGAGTTTACGACAAGAAATACTTTTATAAAACTATTTTTATAAAAGTTACTATTCATGACAGAAACTTTTATTTTTGTAAACCTCATAAATCAATAGAACTTTCAACTACGAGAGCGTGCTCGAAAGAATTGTTAAAAACGGAGCTATAACGAAGAAAATACGACATTTACGGGTTTTACGGTAACAAAAACTATATAAATACATTTAGGGTCTGGTGTGAACAGTAAAAGTTACTGTTCACCAGTAGGTCCAAATTATGAAAATGTCAAATTATGATAACTCGTCCTAATACGAAAGCGTGGGCATAAGAAACGTCAAAATCAGGCTTAAAACGCGAAAGTTATGCCAGTTTTACTAAAACGGTAATTATAAACGTTTTTACTTATTAAACACAATTTTACCAAAACAATTAGATGGTGATGTAGCTATGTAGACTTGTATATGGTAGATGTTAATCATCATGCTTAGTACTTATACGGCCTTAAATTAAATAGGTTGCATCTGACGATTTACGTGACGCATTATCTGTGATATACTTGACATACGCTCACTTAAGGTGAGTTCATAGCCCCACGTTTTACATGATTTGTTTTACAAGTTTTTGGGGTGAGAAACATGCAATGTTTTATAATTGGACACAAGTGGATAAGTTTTACATTATGATTACGTGTTGCCTAAGTAGCAATAACCCTAGTTGAGCCCATTATCATGAACTGTCAATTACTGGATTGTGAGCGCGAATGTTATGAATAGATCTATTGGGATTGACATCCCTGTTCGGGTGATTAGCTATCACTAGGCAAACGAACGTATACCATGTCGAACATAGGATGTTGCGGGTTAGAACATCATCACGGGCAATGTAGGCCATTTATATGGTATTCATTTATGTCGAGCTTCAGTGTCATGAGCTTAGGGTAACGTAATTACATTTATATGATGTCTGCATCTGTTGCATTATCATACACTTGGGAAATCTTGTGGTCCTACAATATATGATTTACCAAACCTATGAATTCACCAACATTATTGTTGACGTTTTAAAGCAATGTTTTTCAGGAGATCAGTAAGCATAAGGTGCCAAGGATACATTGGTGATTTTGTTTTGGAATGTCATGCTAAGGATATGGTCGCATTATGTTTTGGGAAACTCATGTGTTGTGAACCAGTACCTTTGTAATAATAATAATGAACAAGTTAAAGCTTCGGGCTATTTGTATCAAACATCTGTTAAATCCAATGTATCAGTTTTAAAATGACTTTTTGGTCGTTCTATATATATCTTGTGTTATTGATCTGAGAAGTAACACGCCCCGGACCCTTATTCCGCTGCGACCCAATTTGGGGGTGTTACAGTGATGTCTACTTGGTCATTGACACCGAAAAATCTAGAGATGAATTGATAGTTGACTCTGGTTGTACCTTCCACATGATTCCTCATCGAAGTTGGTTTACCACTTATGAATCCTTTAATGGTGGTAATGTATATATGGGGAATCATTCTATTTGTCCTGTTATTGGGAAGGGAAACATTCAAGTTAAGATGCATGACGGTGTTGTTAGGACCATTACGGGGGTTCGACACGTTCCAGATTTAAAAAGAAATCTGATATCTCTTAGCACTCTTGAGGCTAATGGATGTAAGTACTCTGGTGAAGGTGGAGTCATGAAAATATTCAAGGGAGCTTTGGTGTTGATGAAGGCCATTCAATCAGGTGGTTTATATGTTCTACAAGGTACCGTAGTATACGGTACTGCTGGAGTTGCTACATCAAAGGCAAGCCTCGATGATTCCAAGCTTTGGCATTATCGCTTAGGTCACATGGGTCAGAAAGGTATGAAGTACCTTGCAAAGAAAGGTCTTATTAAAGTTTCATGCAACCTGAGTTTTTGTGACATTGTTGTGTTTTTCAAACAGAAAAAGGTAAGTTTTTCTCCTAGTATTCATAGAACGAGGGATGCCCTTGACTACATTCATTTTGATCTATGGGGGCCATCCCTGTTTATGTCGTCAAAGGAGGTAAACGATATATGTTGACTATTATCGATGACTTTTCTCGTAAAGTTTGGGTTTTTTTTCTTAAAGCACAAAGATGAGGTGTTTCCCACTTTTAAGGAGTGGAAAGTGCTGATTGAAAACCAAACAGGAAAGAAGATCAAGAAGTTGAGGACCGACAATGGTCTTGAGTTTTGTGGAGAAAGTTTTAATGCCTTATGCCAAAAATATGGCATTGCACGACACCACACACTTGTTAGGACACCACAGCAAAACGGCATTGCAGAAAGAATGAATAGGACTATAATGGAGAAAGTGCGATGTATGCTTTCTCATGCCAATTTAGATAAGGATTTTTGGGTTGAAGCTACAACTACCACAACATATTTAATAAACCGTTCTCCTCACAGATCTCTTGATGGCAATATTCCAGATATATTATGGTCAGGTCATTCAGTTGATTATTCAAATCTTAGAGTTTTTAGATGTCCTGTTTATGTACATGTAAATGAGGGAAAACTAGTTCCTCGTGCTGTTAAATGCATTTTCTTGGGTTACGGTTCCGGGGTCAAAGGTTATCGTGTTTGGTGTCCCGATCCTAAGTATCGTAAGAATTATTCATAGTAGATAAGTAAACTTTTAATAGAAGATGTTATCATTAATTCTGGTAAAGATTTTGTGCCACCTCATAATGTCGATAATAATCATACAGAAGGTAAGGTGGAGTTTGAGTTTAATGTTGAAAATAGTACACATACTCAACCTCCATTTAATGATGAACATATTGAAACCCAAGATGATGGCAACATGCCTACAAGTCCACCGAAGTCAAGCCTCAACCGGTAACTTTGGCTCCGATCGTTGAAAGTGACAATCAATATACTTACCAAAGATTTTAAGGAACTTATCAATGTAACTTAGTTGCTTACGCATTGGCCGCTGCAAGAGCCCATATTGAAAAGTGTTTTGTGAGCCTCCAATTATTTTAGGCAATATCAAGTCTGAATGGATAAATGGGGTTGTGGCCAATGGAAGCAAAGGAGGTTGAAAGTTGCACAAAAATAAAACATGGGAGCTGTTAAACTTCCCAAAGGAAAATGTGTGATAAGCTCAAGTGGTAATTCAAGGTAAGATGGAATAACCCGGTGGTTGAAATGCAAGCGGGACACAAGAGCTCGTAATGAAGTTCGTGGATTTGATCAACATGAGGGTATTGATTTTAATGAGGTATTCTCCCCCGTTTTTCGTTATACTTCTATTAGAGTTTTACTTTCTATTGTTGCTCTACAAGATTTAGAGCTGGAACAACTCGACGTAAAAACAACATTTCTTTATGGTCATCTTGAGGAAGAAATTTATGTTGAGCAACCCGAAGGTTTTAAAGTTCCTGGAAAGGAGGACCATGTGTGCGGATTAAAAAAATTACTCTACGGCCTAAAGCAATCTCCTCGACAATGGTATAAAAGGTTTGATTCCTTTATGATTGGTTATGGCTATGATCGTTGTAGTTATGATGAGTGCGTTTATCTCCAAAAATTTCCAGATGGATCTTTCCTTTATTTGGTACTTTACGTGGATGACATGTTAATTGCTGCACCTAATAAAGATCAGATTAGGGAGTTAAAAGATCAACTTAGCAACAAATTTGATATGAAAGATTTGGGAGCTGCTAAAAGGATTTTAGGCATGGAAATTCGAAGAGATCGAAAAATGGGTAAACTTACTCTATCACAGACCGATTACATTTCAAAAGTTCTCAAGAAGTTTAACATGAGCAGTTGCAAATCGAGACCTACATCTTTTACACACATTTAAGTTATCTTCTCAAGAATGACAAAAGTCGAGGAAGATAAGGAAGATATGTCTCGTGTTCCATATTCGAGTGCGGTAGGCAGTTTAATGTACGCCATGGTCTGTACTCGTCCCGATTTGGCCCATGCCGTTAGTGTAGTGAGTAGATACATGCATAATCCAGGTAAAATACATTAGGAAGCTGTTAAATGTATCCTTCGCTACATGAAAGGCACTAGTAATATTGGATTATCTTTTGAGAAAAAGTCGTGCTAGTCCAAACGAGTGTAGGATAGTTGATTCTGATTATGCGGGTGAAACTTGATGCAGAAGTCTCTTTCACTCGTGATATATTTTGCTCATTGTGGTTCTGCTATCATTGGTATTTCGTCTTTGCAAGCTATCACACCAGCTTTGTACAACCACCGGGCAAATTATATAATCTTCTACTGAGGGAGTAAATGAGGCAATATCTTCAAGGAATGGTGAATTAACTTGTCCTACCTCAAAAGGTACTTTTGTTACTGTGACAATCGACATTGTATGTGCAATTATAAACTAAGAACGAAACAAGTTTCATATCGCAAGACCAAGCATATACAAGTGGAACACCATTTTGTTCGAGATATTATTGAAAAAGAAATTAATTGACAAAATACATACCAACGACAACCCTGCCGATATGTTGACGAAAGTTCTCACTCCAACTAAGTTCAAACATTGTTTGGACTTAGTTGGCATTATTGGTGTTTGATACCCTTCGGGGTGCGCCACGACAAACTATTGAAGAGTTTCTGGCTTTTGATTCAAGTGAGATTGTTGGAAACGTGTCACAAAAGCTGTAGGATTAACAATTTCCTATTTAGTCATTATCCAATTATTTGGACTATAAGATTATCATTCCTAGATTTCATTCCTATTTGGGATAAAATATTAATTAGTCATTATCCTATTTTTGGAATAGATGATGACTACCTAATTATTAGGGTTTGGATCCTAGTTTTTTTAGGGTTACTTCTCTATATATAGAACCCTTTTACATTCTCTTCTATAACACAAACACATACACATACATACAATCCTTCACCTCCATAATAGTTAATCCCTATTTAAGAGTTCTCGTGAGAATATTTAGTTCTCTTTTACATACTTCAACTGGCCTATATACCATTGAAGGTTTGTACTCTTGTTTTTGATATAGTGGATTTTGTGGTCGTCGCCCGTGGTTTTTTCTCTCATTAAATTGGGGGTTTCCACGTAAATCGTTTGTGTTCTTTATTTGCTATTATCGTAACTTTGTTTGGTTGATTATTGTTTTGGTTTAATCTCCGCTTCCGTACACGCTCCAAATTCCCTACAATAGCGCAAACATATTATTACTAGGTTGCTTTTTAATATAATTCTGCCGTTCGACTTAAAGTTGAAATTAACAATATCAATAAACATAATAAGTCGTGATGGATGTTAGCATGTGTTAAAGAAGTGTACAAATGACATTTTTGCTTGATACTAGGATTCCACGACTAACCTTTTTCCGGCTTGTCGCTAGCATATTTCTTGTACCAATTTGCTTGGTTTAGAACGACGTTCCCTAGGGCCTCAAATTAGACCAAATTTGGCTTTCTCAATATATATCAAGGAAAAAGTCTCCAACGGACCTCAAGGGTTCCAATACGTACTCCAGTACTTGTACGTTGTACGTATTAATATACCGAAGTAGATATTAGAAGCCCTTGAGGACCGACGAATATCTCCTAAGATGAACATGTGTACGTCTTTTCTTGCTTCATTGATGAATACTCCCTCCGTCCCAAAATAAGTGTCCAGTTTGACTTTTCAGAGTCAAACTGGTTCAACTTTGACTTTAGATATCTTTGTGTGTGTTACATAATATTTGATGCAAAATATATGAATGGATTGGTTTTTAAGAGTATTTTTCATTGGTATAATTTTTATCAAGTATTATGCAACACAAAAAAAATATTTTAGGTCAAAGTAAAACCAGTTTGACTCTGAAAAGTCAAACTGGACACTTATTTTGAGACGGAGGGAGTATAACATAAGGCATTTTTCGGGCTGGTATATATAGAAAACTGAGTGAATGCGATACCACGAATAATATAAGTGAAGACCACGCATGTACTGATAACTTTATTAAATTGCGCAATAATTACTTATGCAATCGTCAAAGGACGTAATGAAGAAACTCGTGAGATTTGGGTGACTAATTATATTCCCAAGAGGCAAGTGAATGTTAATTGATATCATTTTATTTTATACCTTAACCAAGGAATCAATGCATTGTGATAATAGAACCTAGTTCTTTCTGGTTCTGCTTTTTTTTTGTTCATTAAGGAATTCAATCAGAGAATGATCATGAATTGACTTTTGAAGGTTAGTATTATGGATTCTTCTTTGTTGGACTCATAGTCCCCTTTATTCTCATGGCATGTGATGAACGAAGCCCTAAAGCTATAAAGAAGATATGGGCATTTAGACTAGTTTGTCGTGTTTCTATCAGAGTACTTTTTCTATTTTATCAGAATTGAGTACCTTTCACAAGTCATTTATAATTATAGGTTAATCTAGATTTTATATTCATGAAATGTTGATGACTTTATGTTTTATGTTTTATGACCATATGACTGCATAACCTATCTGCGACATGTATGCAAACTTTCTTGCTTCTCTCAATTTAATTCATTACTGTATAGTTTATTCATGAAAAATGTGGGTCGCTGTAAGTCACTACTTTGTCTAGCCTAACATACCTTCTCAGCATATAATACACCTTGCTCGTGTGACATTGATCAAACTAAAAGCCAAAATTATCTAATCCCCCTCCCCCAAAAGCAATAACATATATTCTACTCGCCAAATGGTCTACATAACGAAAAGTTAGAAATTTACGTACTTTTGAGGGAGAGAGTTCAGAAAACATTGGATTTCAATTCACATTGTGCAGATTCAACTCAAGCTAGAGATTGAAAGAAGAAATGGGAGGTAAAGCAGGCAGAAATCAGCTTATATAAAACCCTTATACGCATGAACTATTCATCTTCGATAAGCAGGGACGGAACCAGGGCCAAATATAACCGGGTGCACAAATTTTTTTGAACCGTAACTCTAGAAACACTTTTCGATGGACCGGGTGCATTTAAGATACATTTAGGAAAAATTGATGTTTTTTTCAAAAATAAACACTAAATCGAAAAAATTTATAGGGTTCCCGGGCACCCGCGGGAACCCCCTGGTTCTGTCCCTGTCGATAAGTTCAAGAAGCATGTGTTCTAAATTATCCAAATTTTGTTTTCACCAAAGATACGACAATATCCCGGGGTAATCCAATCATATTGCTTGTCGTCAAAACTATAAGTAATTTGGGATGCCTATATAAGATTGACGTGTGTAAAATAACGTCAAACCCTATGTAATTTCACAAGTGCTTTCGTTTTCTTAGTTTTCTTAGTTTTTTAGTCCAAGCAATCATCGTTAAGCTACTCCTTTCTCAACAAAAATGCCAGAACAATGATTAGGACCACATTAAAATTTGTCTGAATGAAACACTATCGATCATTCCGAATTAGGTTTTTGTCCCATTAGACACATTTATATATTAAGACAACAAAAATAGGACAATATGGATTTGTAAAGTTGTTTTTATATTCAGTTGTCAAACAAGGCTAGCGATTGAGTTCTGTTGTCGCACGTTTTGATGACTAGCCGAATTATGAAGATCCCCAACGAGCTTGAAAAAGCATTGAAGTTGGATATTCGGAAAAATTATAGATTTTTGTGAGATTTCATTCTATCTTGTGTAGACATTAGGTGCCATAAACAATGTCTATATGAACATTGAGTGATTTTCCAAGCATGTTTCGAATTCAAGATGGAAGGTGCGTTTGAATAAACTTGTGCACAAACGCATATATTTATGGCCCCTTCAAGTTACATTGTTTCCTAGTTTTATTTTCTAATACTACGTAAATGTTAATTTAAAATTAGCATAAATTTTTAACAATTACATTCATTGATTTGGACGGGGTTTCATAAGCTCAATAAAACTGTAATTGAAAGGTAGAAGAGCCTTTGGGCGGTCAAAGTTTGACTTGATGTTTAAAGCTAACACAGTTGTAGCCGATGGAGATGATGAGATTAGGGTTTTCGTATTGTTTTTAACTAGTACAATATGAAAATAATCTTATTAGTCACCACCCGGGAGGACTTACATGGATAATGGGTGTGGCACAGGCCACACTCGATTTTGGATGACGAAGTATTGGTTTTATAAAAAAGGCGTCTTTTTTATATGTAGAACCATGGATATTATTTATATTTTCTTTGATGTTGACGCAGAACGGAAGCGTGCTATAAACCCTAACTAAGGCTTAAGACGAATCACAAAGGGATAAAAGATTAAAATTCTTGAATTTTTATTGATAATTGAATATTCAATAAATACACAACAAACTCAAGCCCTATATTTATAGGAGAACTAAACTTGAGAAAAAAGTCAAAAATAACAAAAATATGAAAAGCAAATAAAAGTCAATAAACAAAATATGAAAACCATATTTTGTTATTAATATTAAAAGAGTTATGATATATAGGCCTACATAATAGACCTACAAATAGGCCTAATCCATTCACATTTTGACAAGTGTCAAACATTTATTCTCTCTCCTCATATTCACCAATCAAATTTTTTATTCCACCAATCATAATTGTAGGTCTATTTTTAGGCACACTACTTAGGTCTACAAATCATTTTTCATATTAAAATTCTTCATCTTTAAGGTTACTTATTTTTGGCAGTATCCTTACCCTTGAATCATGTCCTCATCATTCCCCCTCTCTTTAGAAGAATTCGTCCTCGAGTGCTTGCCCTCATTCACGACCTTGAAGTGAAATTCATATATATCTGACACATTGAACGTCTTCGAAATACTCATAGTATTTGGCAAGTCCACCACATAAGCATTATCATTAATCTTTCGAAGTATTTTGTACGAACCATATTTCTTTTTAGTAATTCCATAATTAATAATTCAAGGATCGTATCATTACTCCGTCCCGCAAAAACAAGTTGCCCTCAAGGTGTTCCTTTAATATCTTGAGCCACGTGATACCGGGATCCCATGTTCTTCTTTGCGTATAAACCATTTCTTGTTTCAACCAAACATTCGTACAAATATGCCCAATAAAGATCACGTTTCCCCACTTTAACCTCATAATGTGCCATCTCAAGGTGTTATGATATTGCTTACTTTCATCTGCCGAATATTGTCCATCAAGATCATTAGAGAAGTTTTCCTTAATAATGTTTGGACCTGATCCTAGCATCATAAGAGGCTCATCGTCTACTGCCATAATTAATCTGGTAATATCAGCTTCCACAACAGTTAAAACATTCGAAAACTCCGTTGGAAACTTTACAATTTCCCCATCAGAACATGGAACCACCAGGTGTTGTTCTTCTCGTCTTGATCCATCATCACATTCTTTAGTGACAAAGATCTGTGATTTATGACTTGATAGTAACCTTTCAACAACAATAAACATAGAATTGACTCCCCGTTGAGTGCGAGGAAGCCCAAGCACAAAATCCATCGAAATATCGACCCAAGGACTCTCTAGGTACATGCAACGACATATAAGGACATGCATTTTGTGCTTTACCATTTCCTTCTTGACACGTGACACATTTCTTCACGAAAGCTCCAACATCCCTCTTTAATTGAGGCCAATAAAATCGGCTTTCTACACTAGCAATGGTCTTATCTTGACCTAAATAAGCACTCAATCCTCCCGCATGTACCTCCTTAATCAATTGACTCCCAAGGAAAGTCATAGGAATACATAAACAATTACCTTTAAAAAACCGTCAAGTAAAAGAAACTTACCCCAATGTTGCTTGGTTTCAAGCTCCATCCAAGTGTTACCAAAATCTTCATCACTTTCGTACAACTCCTTAATTGAATCGAAGCCCACAACCTCGTTACTAATGGACACCAATAAAGTGGTATTTCTACTCAACGCATTCGCCACTTTATTATTTCTAACCTTGGGCAATTTCTTAGGTGAAGACCAATCCCGAACCGCATTGACCTTGGTTTCGTCAACATGAATCCCCCTCACTTGGAAAGAACTAACCCTCGAGTTCTCAATATCAAGGGCTTTATCAACCTCGAACACCTTCTCACGACGAACCTTATCTTTAATAGATTTGTGCTTCACATCCACTTGAAAACCTTTATCAATGACCCCCAAGTTTTCAGTTGTAATAAAAATACCTTCTTTGTTCGCCATTGAAAACTTGATTTGATTTTTGATTAAATCACAAACGTTTAAATCATAAA